>RBNI01000375.1:0-32460 GCA_003990745.1 Jimgerdemannia flammicorona | reverse complement strand
GGATTACGCGTTGCCGAGATATTAAGGAAAACATTCTATTTGACGAAATTTCCAAAATCGGCAAATCAAAGAATTTCCAAAATCGGCGATTCAGACGGTTTCCTTCATAACTCGGCAACGCGTGATCATATTTCAATGTTCTTGGTATCATTAGATAGGCCTTATTAAGGGCTTTCAAATGACACCAAGATCATCAAATTTGGATGATTATTCATTGAGTTATTGATGTAAACATTTAATTATCTAATTTGGAAATCAAAACAATGGTTGATTCGAATCCATCCGGATGGGATTCGAATCCCATCCGAGTTGATTCGGATGGGATTCAATCCGAATCAATCCGAATCCAGTCCGGATTAAATTGACTTGTTAGGAGCACTAATTATATTACTATTCTGAGATCATTGTTACAATATTTAGATCTTCATTCATTTCTTAGTAGATACTATTGAGTTAGTCCTTTAGAGTTTATTTGATTTCATCTATATAATAGATATCTTGCAATTAGATCTTCTATACTATCAGTATTATTATAAGTACACAATCTCCAAGCCACTAAAATTGCATGTCATCCTCAGAACCAATTTGGAAACCATATGTAAGACTACAAAACAAGTTACTGAAGAGATCATCTGGTTATACAAAATATACCAGCAAGTATGAGAATCTATCACTAAGATATAAGAATATCAGAAGAAGTACTACAACTATAAGACCAACTCTGAATCTTTATAACTAGTTGGTATATTATACTATTACAAAAGAAAACTAAAAGTACTAAACTCAAACTGAGACAAGAAGAACCCTATCTCATCTATCAAAAGGTTTATGAACTACACTTATCAACTCAAGATCAAGATACACTGTAACTATACAAGACCTCATTACTTAGCAGAAGTAAAACACATTTGAACAACTCTATTTACTCTATCTGTATCACCTCTATTGGAGAATGATAGACACTTCATCTGAACTCAAGAAAGCCAACATCATCGAAACCAATCTCAAGCCATCTATGTGATAGATATTACTACTAGAAATTGTCTCAGATTATAGAAAATATTATTTCTGAGAGATTCAAACCCCCAGCCATGACATTGGGAGCCCTTATCCTAGACAAGAATGGCCAGTCCTTGCAAATGTGCCAGCAGTCCAAAAAAAAAGAGAACCAAGACCTATTATCCTTATACAACCACCACCACTAAGAATAGCCTCAATCTTGTAAGAGATAGAAGTGATGACACCTTTGAAACTGATGATGTCAGAAGTCAGAAAACTGCTCAGATTTTGCCAGAGATAATGTCATCAATAGTGATGTCATCAAAGACTAACCAGATAGCATCTAAATCTATAAATAGTTTAGCAGTCATAGTATAGTTAGATTAGCCTTGTATAATATAACTATAAACTGACTTAGTAGTCAGATGATCCCTTGATATGTCAGATCACATTTATACTATATGACTGTATTCTGACTCAGTAAGGCACTAAGTACTATATCCATATTCAGCATAGCCCAGATAGCCCCTCACTAGTATAAATACCCCCTCTCTTAGACCTTAGAATCTCAGACTTGAACAGACTTGAAGACTTGAAAAATCTGAACACAACTCCTGAGCACTTCCCTATAATATTTCTTCACACAACTACTTCTAGTATAGCAATATCATAAATAGCAAATAAACCTATTTAATAACCCACAAATCACTCTTAAGTAAATCCACTCTCTGTTAGGTCCCGCTCCTAACTCTATTATGAAATTCCCTAATTGAGTATTATCTGTAGCAATACATCAATTCAACTAAGCTGGTCTTAGTTTTTTGAACTTTCTGAAATATAGAAAATCCTGAACATCCAGAACTAGTCCAAAAAAGAACTTTGGTTGAGATGTCAACTTAATCTTGAAATCAATAAGTATAGAGGATGTACTCTATATGAAATTGATCTTGAGTCCGTTAAAAAAAAAAAAAAAAAAAATATATGAAATTGATCTTGACTTTAAGAAAATGATCTTCCAGAATATCCAGAACTTCCAGAAAATTCTTCCAGAACCACATAATAGTTACCCTAACAAGTAACCCTCTTACAACTTAGTAGTAGTAGTTTACAATCCAATTCTGCTTCAAGATGCTTCCTCACTCTACTACAAACCCCTCTGAGAATTCCTACAAGTTGGTATAAAGTCCAACCTCTGAACTGGAATTTATCCTGAACCATCTGACAATCTGGAGAGAATTGAACTTAATATATAAGGACAATTTAACCTCTACACCTGCAACAAGTGAGACAAACTTCATTCAAAGAAAGAAGTACTTCAGTTAAATCACCAGATAGGTAAAACTCTATACACTGAACTTCTTGCACTATACCCAGCAAGTCAAGATGAAGAAGGTCTTATAGAAGCCTTCTTTACCCTTCTCAACAAGAGTTTTATCAGCTCTATAAATCTGAGTAACCTAGGACAACCAGTAGTAGTCTTTCTAGCCTTAGTTCCTTATGAAGCCCAAGTCTCTATAGCTAAGTGGCTCAACTCTACTGACTTTCACTGTACCAGGACTAAGACCACATTATACTACTAATTCCAGAATAGCAAGGCCTGCTATATTCTTAAGGAAGAAGTAAAAGAAATCCTTCACTAACAACCTGACTCTGAACCAGAAGTAGGCCCTGCTACAGCTCTATCTGAACCTGAAACTAATACCAAACCAGAACTTGACTTTGAATTAAGTCCTTCTGAAATCAGATATATAACTGATTCTATCTACTTCGACACCAAGCAAACTCAACTACACAGAGACTAAGCTGAAGAGAAGGAGGAGTATCTCACTGAATTTGATCTCAAATATACTACTGAAGGAGATGTATCTTCATCAGAACAGAATATACCTATACAGCAACAGACAGCTATCTATTGAGCCCTCACTCCAGACCTACAACTATTACTTCAACAACTTATACAGACTCAAAGAACCCCATCACACTCTGTACTGATACCTTAAGTAGTACCAGTAACACCACTACCAGTAGTCCAATCACCTCCAGCAAACAATATAGCAAACCAATAGATTCTAGACCTTACAGCCCAGATAGCAATAATGATAGCAACCATTACTGCCTTAGTTGAACAGACCTGACCTACCAAAAATCTAAGTCTACCTACCTTCAATAGTATTGCACAAGAAGTCCAAAGCTTCATTAGTGTAGTTGATACCAACTTTGAAGCCAATCAATGGACCAATGAGTGAGTTACTGACTACCTTCTGATAAACAATCAAGACCACACTCTGGAACAACTCTTTGCTACTACTACAGCCTATGTCTGCCAAGTTGTTACATTCTTTCAAGGACTCACTGAAGAATAGTGGTGAACCCTTCCTGAAAAACCCCTCATATGGGATATCTGACCTGCAGTAGTTGCCCAAAATGCAGAAACAATGCCCCAGGATTTGGAGCCTATCCTATAGCTCCTGGACTCAAACAACTTATGATTGCTCAATACTGCAGCAAAACCATGATTGCCAAATCTCAAGTCAAACTCCATAACCTCAAATTTGATATATATAGTAAAGAAGAATTCAAAACCTTCTGTACAAAACTTGAGTCACTTCTGAACACTGTTGGCCTAGGATATATTACTAATGACAAAGCACAAAATGGTACAAGAGCAGACTATCTATTTGATATACTACCTGAATGGCTTATAAGAAAAATCTGAGAACAAGGATGCCCAGTTAGTTGTGATCACCAATAATGGTACCTAGCAAGAATTAAGACTATGGTTAAGCAAATCCTAACAGCTGGACCAATTTTGCTCTGAAGACGATTCAACAATAAGGAAAAGAC
This sequence comes from Jimgerdemannia flammicorona, assembly GCA_003990745.1. Classification (NCBI taxonomy): domain Eukaryota; kingdom Fungi; phylum Mucoromycota; class Endogonomycetes; order Endogonales; family Endogonaceae; genus Jimgerdemannia; species Jimgerdemannia flammicorona. The sequence goes on along the minus strand of RBNI01000375.1, from coordinate 28,617 downwards.
TTGGACCAAGAAAGAAGAACCCAAGCATGAAGTATCCTGAGCTCCCTCAACATCCACCTCATGGATACTCCAAAATTATGAACTCACCCAGCTAAGTACTTTCAAGAAACTCACTGAAGGAGAAAGAAATGAACTTTGAAGAAGCAGAGCATGCTTCTATTACTGAAAGACAGGACATATGACCAGTGCCTGTCCTAACCAAAAACCCCAAACAGCAATATGAGTAACTGTTACTACACTGCACCACCTCAATAACCTGACTACCAGAATACTGGACTTTGTCAAGTTAAGACAAACTGCCAAGGCCCCAACTAAAGGAAGTCAAAAGACAGCTAGATATGACCTGTATGTAGCTGAAGAAGCTACAGTTTTCAACTGAGAAGTCAAACAAGTCTATACAGGAATCAGTATCCAAATTTCTGAAGGACATATTGAAAGAATATACTATTGCAATAGCCTAGCATTGAAAGAACTCTCAGTAGAAGGAGGAGTCATTGATGAAGATTATACAGGCAAAATTATTGTCCTTATCTGAAACCATAGTTAGATACTCTTCAAGATCTTCATTGGTTTCTGCATTACTCAGATTCTATTTGAGAAAATCAAATCAATCTGATAGTCAAGGAAGTCCCTGAACTACTACCTACCATCCAAGGATCCAAAGGATTTGGCTCATCAAACAAAGCCCCAGCTCAACCTACCATGAATAAAGAAGAATAATTCTACAAGAAAATTGAAGATGGATATATACCAAGTGGCTAATGCCCCCATAGTATTGGAATATACTCTTTCTGAATGATTGACGATTGCTTCTCTTATGTCAATGAACTGGCTCAAAGAAGAACCAACAGAAGGAAAGTTCTGATAACTGAAATCACTACTATTGGATCAGACAAACTGCTTACACTTCAAGCTTTTGTCAACTGAGTACCTGTCAAGATTATGATAGACAGTAGTGTCTCAGGTAACTTCATCAATGAAGAAACAGCCAACAGACTCAAGGTCCTGACATCTCCAGTACAACAAACTCAAGCAGTTGCTACAACTGATGGAACCTCTCATATTATTAGCAAGGAAGTCTGCAACCTGCTCTTCTGAATTAGTGACTACCAAGTACATGTTACCCTCCAGATTGTACTACTTCCTGACAACAAAATCATTCTTGGAACCCTATGGTTGAAATAAGAGAACCCCATGATCAATTGGATAAACCATTCTCTGATCATCAAGAGAGGACACCACAACTTCAAACTGTAAGATAAAAAGGACCCACTCAGCTCTAGCGACCCTAGACTAAAGATCACCCATATCAATAAGCTATAGCTCAAGAGATTGGCCAAGAAGTACCCTCTCTTTGCCATCTCTATCTACCTATCTAAAGGAGAACCTGAGAACTCTGAAGAAGACTTTTCCAAAGTTGACAGCCATATCAGACTCTTACCCCAGAAAGTCCAAGACATATTTCTAAACTGAACCACAGAACTACCTGCACCTGTCATTATTAATGACTAAGAAGAATACAAAGTTGAACAAATACTCAATAAATACAGCTACAAGAACCATCCAAATGGTACAACAACACTAGATCAAATTAGAAGGCCTTGATGAGGATGTTGAAAGCTAAGAAGAGGAGAGTTATAAGTGCATAATCTCCAAGCCACTAAAATTATATATCATCCTCAGAACTAATTTAAAAACTACATGCAAGACTACAAAACAAGTTACTGAAGAGATCATCTGGTTATACAAAATATACCAGCAAGTATGAGAACCTACTACTAAGACACAAGAATATCAGAAGAAATACTACAACTATAAGACCATAACTAGTTGATATACTATACTATTACAAAAGAAAACCAAAAGTACCAAACTCAAACCAAGACAAGAAAAACCCTATCTCATCTATTAAAAGGTTTATGAACTATACTTATCAACTCAAGACTAAGATATACCACAACTATATAAGACTTCATTACTTAGCAAAAGTAAAATGCATTTGAATAACTCTGTTTACTCTATCTATGTCACCTCTGTTGGAGAATGATGGATACTTCATCTGAACTCAAGAAAGCCAACATTATTGAAACCAATCTCAAGCCATCTACATGACAGATATTACTACTAGAAATTGCCTCAGATTATAGAAAATATCATTTCTAAGAGATTCAAACCCCTAGCTATGACATTGAGAGCCCTCACCCTAGACAAGAATGACCAGTCCTCACAAATACACTAGCAGTCCAAAAAAAAAGAGAACCAAGATCTGTTATCCTTATACAACTACTACCATCAAGGATAGCCTCAATTTTGCAAGAGATAGAAGTAATAATATCTTTGAAACTGATGATGTCAGAAGTCAGAAAACTGCTCAGACTTTGCCAGAGATGATATCATCAATAGTGATGTCATCAAAGACTAACCAGATAGCATCTAAATCTATAAATAGTTTAGCAGTCATAATATAGTTAGATTAGCCTTATATAATGTAACTATAAACTGACTCAGCAGTCAGATAATCTCTTGATATGTCAGATCATATTTATACTATGTGACTGCATTCTGACTCAGCAAGGCACTAAGTGCTACATCCATATTCAGCATAACCCAGATAGCTCTTTACTAGTATAAATACCCCCTCTTCCAGATCTCAGAATCTCAGACTTGAACAGACTTAAAGATCTGAACAATCCAAACATAACTCCTGAGCACTTCTCCATAATATCTCTTCACACAACTACTCCTAGTATAGCAATATTATGAATAGTGAATAAACTTATTTAATAACCTATAAACTACTCTTAAGTAAATCTACTCTCTATTAAGTCCCACTCCTAACCCCATCACAAAATTCCCTAATTGGGTATTTTCTGTAGCAATACACCAATTCAACTAAGCTGGCCTTAGTTTCTTGAACTTTCTGAAATATGAAAAATCCTAAATATTCAGAACTAGTCTAAAAAAGAACTTTGGTTGAAACATCAATCTAATCTTGAAATCAATAAGCATAGAGAACATACTCTATACAAAATTGATCATGACCTTAAGAAAATAGTCTTCCAGAATATCCAGAACTTCTAGAAAACCCTTCCAGAACTATATAATGGTTACTCTAACAAGTAACCCTCTTACAATTATAGTATTATTATTTTCAGTATAATTAATAGTTGTGAATCTTACTGATTCTTAGAGACTGAATGATATTAAGCCACTTATTGTTATACTGATAGAGTTCTTATAGTAGTATATTACTCAAAATTATTAAGAAAAATAATAATTAATTTATTAGAGATATATCTATGAAATACTAGTAGTCTTATATCAATCTTATCTATATGTCTTAGTTTGATTTGAGTATATATTCAAGTAGTAGCAGTTGTTTATTATTCAGCTTGAAAGTGAGAGATTTATTTTGAATTACTAACCAATGAGCACTAAGTTGTAATATAGCAGATATATATTAGCAAAAGTGTGATAGATTTTTTTATCTTGAATACTTAATCTTTTTTGACTTCTTAGAGTTCTTAGATATAAGGGTGGGTGAGTTTAAAGTATATTTACTTGCAGACTTACTAATTTCTTATCTCTTTGCTTGAACTATTTTGATCTGAAGTTTATTTACTCTAAATACTAATAATATTTATACAAGTTTACTAGCTATATAATAACTAAGTTAAGAATTCTTTTTCTGTGAGTTATTTCATATAGTTGAGAGATCTATACATCTGTACTTTTTGTATGATTATACAAATTGTATAATTATACAAATTATATAATTATACAAATTGTATAACTGAGAGATCAAGTAACTGCTAAACTATAATACTATACTATATTGGAAATCAGATTCAGATTTTATTATCAAATGTCTATCTTCTGATTATTGTTTCTCAACTATCACAATATCTCTTAAATTATAAATATAATATAAAAATTTATATGATATTTTTTATTTATTTATTTATTTATTTTTATAAATTTAAAATTTTTATAATTAACTTTATATATTATTCAAATTTGTCTACACTATAATCTAAGAGATATATTTTTATTATCTATATCAGATTACAGACTATTAGTTAAAAGAGAATCTAAAATTTTATCTATAAGTAAAAAAAAAAAAATTTATTATAAAATAAGTAGAGAATAGAGGAATAGTTTAGAGTGAGATGTAATACTGTTACAGTAGATATGAAGATCAGCAGTAAAGGGTCAAGCAGTAGAAAACGATAAGCTTATGTGAATTGTTACAATGGAACAGAAAAGCAGAATAAAGTATTTTCCGAAGCAAGGTGCAATAGATCTACAACCCATCTATGGCACCACAGTATGTGGTGGTCTTTATTCAAAATTGAGAACAAAGTTCAGATATACAAATATATAGAGCTAACCTCAGAATTCTGGAATCAGAACAGTGTATAAGTATTTGGACCTTGCCCTATCCAAACAATAGTCTGAATTGGACTTCATTGATCTACACATGTAACAGGCTATTAAAAACCCCATATAGAAATAATCGGGAAAAGGTACCAGTCATGTGATCTAATGTTATACATATAATAAACAATGCCAAAAATGGAACTAGACCAATGATGTGTCACATGTTGTCATGTGATTATCACTTATAGATTTAAAAAGCTAAAAATTATCAGTACCTGAAGATGCAGGTATCAGGCCTAGAGCCTCATGACCAGAGTGGAGTAGAGCCTCAGCACTGGAGTGAGCGAAGCAAGTGGAGGTAGACAGGTGTTATAGAGCATAGGTACACAGGCATCAGGCCTAGAGCCTCATGCCAGAGGTTGTTTGGCAATTATTCACGTTTTTAAACATCGCATGACACGTACAGGTAGTGTGGTCTTCAAGAAGGACTTAAAGCAAAGCTGGTATTTGAAACAGCATTAAGAACAGTAAAACCATTCTTCCGGGTGATTATTGGTCATCAGGCAGTCACAGAGAAACCAAAATGAAGCAAAGCAGTATGTAGAGTCTTGTTGGACTGTTGATGTAGCCATCAGGCCATATCATATTGGACAACAAGCAATGGGGGAGGAAAAGCAGAGTGGGAGATAGGGGGGTGGGAAATAAGGAGAGGGGTGAGAAGTGAAGTTCGGACCTCAAGCCAATCAACCAAACTCAATTGAGTGGTAAAAACATCAATAGGATATCCTTTTCTGTGAACCAGAAACTCAGCCAAAGACCAACATTCATCAAGCCAATCATGGCGAGAAGAGCAGAGTAGCAAAAGGCAGTGGGCCTCATTTATAATGCATAGACAAAGCATCTTCCTAGGATGATTGCTCAACCAGTCAACAAATTGAGTACTAAACAGAAATTTGGTGAAACAGCCTGTGCAGAACAGTGCAACTTGGATTTTCAGGTCTAAGTAATAGCATGGTCTAGCGGACAAGACTTCCTATTTGATACAATGATATAGAGGGTATATGGCACTAAATATCAAGGCCAAGTCCATAATTGCAGATATAAAGACAATAAGATCATCAATATACTGGCAGAACTTTAGCCTGGCAGTGATGGCTTGGCTAAGTAGATGATCAGGTGCTTGTAAGACATACAATTCATGAGCAAAGCCAACAAGATTGGCAAGATCCGGAGCACAATTTGTATCCATAGCAATACCAGTCATAGAGCAGAAAGAACCGATGGTGGATGTGAACATCGTATGAGTCATGACTATATGGACAAGACCAAGAATAGCTTCAAGCAGTAAAGAGCCAGAGGGAAGGGCTACTGTCAACAAAAAAGTGAGGCAGTTAATATACTTATCTAATGTGATCCTAGTATAAAAGGCGGCAAAATCCCCAGTAGTAATATAGTTGCAATCTAACATATCTAGGTAATTCGATTGAACCAATTGTAACAGTTTGAGTATATTACGTAGAGATGAATAATATGAGTAACTCACATTATGGTGTAGATAGACTGACCACAGGTGGAGAAAGCAAGATAGAAAATGCGAAATCTCAGTCATGGGAGAGTTAAAAGCACCAATGATAGGGCGCTATACCATGCATGCCCCTTTGTGTACCTTGGGCAGCATATGAAACATGAGTAGCTTGCAATCATTAGACTCTATGAGGTGTTTCCAAATTAGCATACAACTTCAGTCACTGATGCAGAACTCAAGTAGACTAAGCAAGTCTAGCCTCACTGATATCTTAATGTTATCAATTATAGAGAAATCATTCATGTATGCAGGATCATGAAGGAGGGACTGAAGACCATCAAGATACAGAGTGCACAGAATTACAGCGAACCTCAGATTTTTGTCAGTAAGACAGACTATAAAGTCAGCATAAGTGTGGATGCCTTTGAGAAGGCAATGGAACTTCTTCAATACAAGCATGCTGGACACATTTATTAAGGATTAGACAGCTTGATTTAGGGCAGCACTCATATGGAGCATAATTTGTATATTTTCTATATAATGCAGTAGTCACCATTTAGATAGCACCCAGGCGGAGATCTCTGGGATATCATCAAGATTACCCATAGAGGTCTAGAAGGTGGCAAGGTTGAGACGTCATTGAAATGATGATAATGAAATCAGGTCAATGGTACTGTTCATTGATACCGACCTGGGGAGAACAAACTTAGAGCCAAAATTCAGTATATATGTAAGCTCGGGGGTAAGCCAAGGTGGAGATATATCGGTAACAAAGCTCTCCTCAGTAAATATCCAAAACCAAGAGATGAAAAACTGACTTAAGTGAGAACTGGAAAGAGAAGACATGAAGGCAAAATCCTCAATTGGTGTCAAGGCTGCTACCCTATGTGGAATGGGGACATCAGGGCCAAACCACACTGCTGGGAAGTCATATGAGACTTCTAGGCTGGGGATCTCTAGTTTTTTGACACTAGAGGACAGACATTATCAGCATTATACCAAACGATATGACATTTGGCAGCAGTACACTTGTTGCACTGCAGCACAAATGCTCTGGCAGTGCTCTTAGACGAGCAGCTCGAAGTTGATGAGCAGCTGGTCCCGGTAGAAGCAGAGAAAATGGACAGAGAAGGCAAAGCCTTATACACTCACTTGATCCCTTTTACAGAACTCACTGTCTTGGCAGGGGCTAGGGGACAAGGACCCTAGTGGGCCTTTATAGGCACACTAAGGCATCCAGAACAGCTATAGCAGTTTGGCGTAGTAGAGGCTGAAGTTGCACTCACTACCTTCGCCTTTTCCACAGCCCCTGCAGGCATGGTGGTAGAGGGTAGGGGGGTGGGGATACTCTTTTTTGGTCAGGTAGAACTGGCAGCAGCAGATGCAAATGTGTGTTTGACACCCGAAGTAACGATCTCAGGGCAATTCCTCCCAAGCTCCTCAACCATGGCTTTGTGGGCAGTGGCAGAAATCTCATCTTACAGGGAGGAGGATGTGGGGACAGTCAGGTAGACAGTGGTGGCAGCAGCTTTGGCAGTTGTGACAGCAACAAGATGGTGAGATTAATGCATGACAATGTCAAAATCTTAGAGGAGGAACAAGGTAGTCCTTGCTCATTCAGAGGCAGAAATGGTGCAAACATTTTTACACAGTCCCTGAGTGGTATCTTCAGGAATCTCAAAGAAAGCAATGGATTCAGACAACATACTCATGACTTTGTTGATTTTAGCATACTAGTCCTTAGTATGCTAGGCAGCGGTGACATTGGTGATCATGGCAGCCTCGACTGCAGCCATGGCACAGTGCTTGGCTTCTGCCGAAGCAGTAGCAAGGGTGGCATCATACTGCTCCTTGGAAAGGAGAGCGATTGAAGCAGCTACCTTCTTAGAAGGAGTAAACTTCCAGTCAGCAACTTGGGCCTGCAGGAAATCAGTACGGCGTTTCTTCATGGCAATGACCTCAAGGGCAGAAAGTACTCCAATGCAAGCAGCACAGAAGAGAACAGGGACCTCGACAGATACAGCAGTGACATAAGCTGCCAGGTTGTCAAACTCTGCCAAATTGGTAAAGGTAGCAGGAGGGATGGCAGCATCACCATCTACATTCATATTGTCTATCATGTTGTATATTATAAAATGAGTAGAGAATAGAGGAATAGTTTAGAGTGAGATGTAGTACTGTTATGGTAAATATGAAGATTGGCGGTAAAGGGTCAAGCAGTAGAAAATGATAAGCTTATGTGAATTGTCATGATGGAATAGAAAAGTAGAATAAAGTGTTTTCTAAAGCAAGGTACAATAGATCTGCAACCCACCCATGGCACCACAGTATGTGGTGATCTTTATTCAAAATTGAGAACAAAGTTTGGGTATACAAATACATGGAGCTAACCCCAGAATTCTGGAATCAGAACAGTATATAAGTACCTAGACCTTGCCCCAATCCAAACAATAGTCCGAATCGGGCTTCATCGATCTATATACATAATAGACTATTAAAAACCTGATATAGAAATGATCAGGAAAAGGTACTGGTCACATGATCTAATGTTACACATATAATAAACAATGCCAAAAATGGAACTAGACCAATAATGTATCATATGTTGTTACATGATTGTCACTTATAGGTTTAAAAACCTAAAAATTGCTAGACAACCTCTGGTGTGAGGCTCTAGACCTGATGCCTGTGTACCTATGCTCCATGATGCCTGTCTATCTTTGCTTGCTTCACTTGCTCCAGTGCTGAGGCTCTACTCTGCTCTGGTTACAAGGCTCCAGACCTGATGTCTGTGCCTTTGGGTGCTAATGATTTTTAGGTTTTTAAACCTATAAGTGACAATCACATGATAACATGTGACATATAATTGGTCTAGTTCCGTTTTTGGTATTATTTATTATATGTGTAACATTAGATCACATGACTGGTACCTTTTCCCAATCATTTTTATATTGGATTTTTAATGGCCTATTATGTGTGTAGATCAATGAAGCCTGATTCAGACTATTATTTGGATTGGGGTAAGGTCTGGGTACTTATACACTATTCTGATTCTGGAATTCTAGAGTTAGCTCTGTGTATTTGTGTACTTGAACTTTGTTCTCAATTTTGAATAAAGATCACCACATACTATAGTGCTATGGGTGGGTTGCAGATCTATTGTACCTTGCTTCGGAAAACACTTTATTCTACTTTTCTATTCCATCATGACAATTTACATAAGCTTATCATTTTCTACTACTTGACTCTTTATCACCAATCTTCATATCCACTGTAACAGTATCATATCTCGCTCTAAACTATTCCTCTATTCTCTACTCATTTTATAATACACAATATAACAGACAATATAAATGTAGATAGTGATGCTGCCATCCCCCCTGCTTCCTTTGCCAATTTGGTGAAGTTTGACAACCTGGCAGCCTATATCACCACTATGTCTGCCGAGATCTCTGTTCTCTTCCATACTGCTTGTACCAGAGTGCTTTCCACCCTTGAGGTCATTGCTGTGAAGGAATGCCATACCAATTTCCTGCAGGCCCAAGTTACTGACTGGAAGTTTACTCCTTCCAAGAAGATAGCTGCTTCAATCACCCTCCTTCCTGAGAAGCAGCATGATGCTACCCTTGCTACTGCTTCAGCAGAAGCCAAGCACTATATCATGGCCACAGTCAAGGCTGCTGTGACCACTAATGTCACTGCTGCTCAGCATGCTAAGAACCAGCATGCTAAAATCAACAAAGCCATGAGTGTGTTGTCTGAATCCCTCACTTTCTTTGGGATTTCTGAAGACACCACTCAGAGACTGTGTAAAAATGTTTATACTATTTCCACCTCTGAACGAGCAAGGACTACCTTGTTCCTCCTCTGAGGTTTTAATATTATTGTGCATCAATTTCGCCATCTTACCACTGCTGCCACTACCAAAGCCACTGCTGCCACTGTCCACCTGACTGTCCCTACATCCTCTTCTCTGCAAAATGAGATTTCTACTGCCACCTGCAAAGCTATAGTTGAGGAGCTTGGAAATTGCCCCAAGATCATTACTCCAGATATCAAATACATGTTTGCATCTGCTGCCGCCAGTTCTGCCTAACTGAAAAAGAGTATCCCCACCCCTCTACCCTCTATCGCCGCACCTGCAGGAGCTGTGGGAAAGGTGAAGGTGGTGAGTGCAACTTTGGCCTCTACTATGCCAAACTGCCATAGCTGTTCTGGATGCCTTAGTGTGCCTATGAAGGTCCACCGGGGTCCTTGCCCCCTAGCCCCTGCCAAGACAGTGGGTTCTGTAAAAGGGGTCAAGTAAGTATATAAGGCTTCGCCTTCCCTGTCCATTTCCTCTGCTTCTACTGGGACCAGCCACTTATCGACTTCGAGCTACTCGTCTAAGAGCACCGCCAGAGCATTTGTGCTGTAGTGCAACAAGTATACTGCTGCCAAACATCATATTGTTTGGCATAATGCTGGTGATGTCTATCCTCTAGTATCAAAAACTAGAGGTCCCTGGCCCAGAAGTCTCATATGACTTCCCAGCAGCATGGTTTGGCCCTGATGTCCCCATTCCATGTAGAGTAGTGGCCTTGACACTAATTGAGGATTTTGTCTTTGTGTCTTCTCTTCTTAGTTCTTGCTTAAGTCAGTTTTTCATCTCTCAGTTTCAGATGTTTACTGAGAAGGGCTTTGTTACCAATATACCTCTACTTTGGCTTACCCCTGAGCTCATGTATATGCTGAATTTTGGCCCTAAGTTTGTTCTCCCTGGGTCAGCATCAATGAATAGTACCATTGACTTGATTTCATTGTTGTCATTCTAACAATGTCTCAACCTTGCCACCTTCTGGACCTCTATGGGTAATCCTGATAACATCCTGGAGATCTCCACCTGGGTGCCATCTAAATGACAACTGCTGCATTATATAGAAAATATGCAAATTATACTCCATATGAGTGCTACCCTAAATTAAGCTGTCCGACCCTTGACAAATATATCCAGTGCACTTGTACTGAAGAAGTTCCATCACCTTCTCAAAGATGTCTGCACTCATGCTGACTTTACAGTCTGTCTTACTGACAAAAATCTGGGGTTCACCATAATTCTGCACACTCTGTATCTCAATGGTCTTCAGTCTCTCCTTCATGATCCTACATATGTGAATGATTTCTCTACAATTGATAACATTAAGGAATTAGTGAGGCTAGACCTGCTTGATCTACTTAAGTTCTGCATCAGTGACTAAAGTTATATGCTGATTTGAGAATACCTTATGAAGTCTAATGATTGCAAGCTACTGTAACAAACCAAGACGTACCACCCAAATTATACCTTAGCTAGATGATGCAAACAATTAGCCAGATGACATGAACATACAGCATAGTAACCAGCAACCATTGCTGTAGAAACTGTATAAATAGCCAGACTACTAGATAAGGTATATCTATACAGGATCTGCACACCTGTACCAGATCTGCACACCTGTGCCAGATCTGCACACTTGTACTGGACCTGCACAACTTGCCATAAATAGCAGATCTATAGTTAGCCACATAGTAATCAGATAGTAATCAACTTGTATAAATTACCTCAGAGACAAGAGTGAATAAACCTCAGTCCGAAATTCAGAACATATTTAAACTTTGGTTTGCTTTCCGATACAAAGAAGAGTCTGAAATTGAATCCAAAAGCAAAAGTCAAGTCTGTCTACCACACTTTGAGAGGAACTCTACAGCCACTATTAGGAGATTGTGAGTATTGGTCCTCTTTTTCACTCTAGTCCACTTTCTGATATAAAGCTTGAAGAGTTTGTTACTAAGTTCCAGGAAGAACTTTGCTACCTTTTGAGTAATTTGCTTCTTAAGGAATAAGCTGCTGTTTTCAAGAAGCCTGCTGATTCAGGAAGAATCCACATCATCCACTGTTTCCAAGTTATTCTCTGCATTTCAGAAAGCCTAAGAAAAAGCTGTCTTGTATAAGCCAGTTTCTGATGCAACTTTGTAGTGACCCATTCATACAAATGAAGCCAGTCTTTAATGTAACTTTGCCAAGAGATCCTTTCCAGTTGAAGCCACCATTTCCGAGTTATCTGCATTCTCAGAGAACCCATGCCACCTGAGTTATTATTCCCAGAAGAGCCCAATTCAGAAGAACTCTTGTCATCTGAGTAGTATTCCCAGTTGAAGCTGAATCCGTGATATCTGAGTTATTTATTTGTTCCCAGTGAGTCTGGTATAGAAGAACCCACTACCAGTATAATTCCCAGTAAAGGAGATCCTATGTTATCCTCTACTTCCAGTGAGCCAAATCAAGTTATCTATCAGAAATTGCATACTTTTGGAGATCGTCATGCTACACAGAGATCATTGCACCAAGATCATCATGCAGAAATTGCATAAGGAGAACCGCCAGATTGCCAGACTATTATGCAACAGGATCGTCGTACTACATAAGATTGCCACACCCAGAAATTGCATACTTTTGGAGATTGCCTCGCTATACAAAATTGTGGCATTCCCAGTTGACCCAAGAAGGAAACCTGTTCACACACACAAATTACTACTACATCCAAGAATCTGTCCCAAAAAGGAAACCACTCATACAGTATCCAGATCTTGATTATTATACCACTAAATATCAAGAATATTTTGTTACTTTTAACAAAGTAACTGGGGGCTCAAGCCAAACTACATTAATCCCCAACCTTGTTATTTGCCTCCATTGAGCTGGCACATTACATTTGGGGGCTCAACTGGGAAGATTTCAAATTGACATGACTTTTCAGCTCATAAGAACCCACAGTCAAACTGGATACATTTGACATCACACTAACCTCTGCCACTACAGGAGAACCAGTCATTACTAGTATTTGGACAGAAAGAGAAGTAATCACATCAAGACTTGCCAACTACCCAGCATCAGAAGGATCCCAACCAGAAGCAGGAGGCAGTATAGCCCGAAATCCCCAACTAGATCAACCAGACAATACAGGCAGCCCTGCTAGAGATTTCAGAGAACTTGTACAAGAACTAGAAGATCTTATCACACGAACCCGAGATCTTACAGCCAGATACCCCACACCAATCCCACCAATCTCACCAATAGACCCCTTACCACAACCTCTTGCAGAATTAGAAGTAGCTCCTACAAGAATACCTAGGCTCATTCTACTTTGCCCAAGGTCCAGAACACCATCCTCAAGATACCCAAGCACTCTTATCTCCAGTGATAGTTCAGAAAGTGAATCGGAATCAGAATCTGAACCTGAACCAGAATCAGAAGAAAGTGACAATGAAATGGCCACCTTATTGCCAACCTTTGCAGAATATCTAGAGGAAGACCCCAGAGAATTCCTTAATGAAATTGAAGGAATCATAGCCTTGAGGAATCTCTCCGATGAAAGAAAAATCGCCATCTATAAGGCTCAGCTCAGAGAACCAGCCAGAGGAATTTTTCATTGAACAGCAAACAACCCAGATTCAGAACTAGCAAGACAGATACAAGCAGCAATGTCTTACAAGCTGGAATATATAGCCATGGTCCACTGGCTCATTGAAAAGTATGCAGGAAATGAACCCCGCCACAAGGCTCAGGAATCCATCATAGAGATGAAGATGAATTTTAAAGAATCACCCAGAGTCTTCTTCACAAGAATCCAGAAGAGAATGCATTCTGCTGGGTTTAATGCCACCAACCAGGATATCATAGGTCCAATGACCTTCATGAATGGAATTTCCCTGAATATTGCTCAGTATGTCCACACCCTAGATATCAGAAGGTCTGAAGAACAAGTAGATATAGCTCAAGGATTCTTTGACATCAGACAAGGAACTACTTAGAGTAATCATGATAAGAAAGAAGATAAAGAAGACATTCTGGTCAAAGCCCTACAAGGACTCCTTCAAGGACAAGAAAGATCTGAAGAAAGAAGGCCAGCTAAGGAAGGAAAGAAGGATAGAAGTGAAATCTAAGACCTTAGCTCCAAATTGGACTGATTGATTGGACAGATTGAAAAACTCACTATATATGAAAATTGGAGCTATCAAGACAATAAAGGATACCTTCCACAGAGGAGCCAAGGTTATCCACCAAGAGATAACAGGAATTACCAGCAAGAGGAAAGAAGGTATCCTGTCCAAGACAGAGCCCAAGTCCAATGCTTCCACTGTGGACAATTCGGACACTATGCCACTGAATGTGATAACAAAAGAAGTGACCGAAGGGACTCAGAACCACCAAACCAAAGGAATGACACTCAGTACAAGAAGACTGAAGCCCATCCTGTTAAAGATTTCGAAGAAAGCAACAGTGAAGACTACAGCGACCTAGACTTATATCCCACTAAGATTACAACCTGGAAAACAGTCTACCCAGCAGAGAAAAGAAAGAGACCTATAGGAAGACCATCCAGGAACATCAGCAGAAGAATTATCCAAGAAGAGGATGAAGAACATGAGGAGGAACAAGTAGAAACACCTCCCTGAACCCCCTCACCTTTTGTTCCCAAGACAAATAAGTTGCTATTAGAAGATGAAGAAATGGAACAAGAAGAACAGGAATCTGCTGCTCCAAAGCCTAAGAAGAAGTACACTCCAAAGACCATGCCTAGAGACATTTACAACCAAGCCTGGTAGAAGATTCAAGAAGCCAAGATAGAAGTCCCTCTCCTACAGTTCTTGCAACTGATACCAGCTGGAGTCTGAAACAAATTGCTGAGAACCACCAGGTCTAGCACTGGCTGAGTTCCAATCCCACAGTAAGAACCAGCTTTCATCCCTGTCCAAGCAGCCAAAAGATATGTCAGCACCTACTTACATGGAGATATTAGAGGACAAAAAGCGAAAATCCTCATAGACACAGAAGCAACTGTCTGTGTCATTGCCAAACAATTCTTGGACACCCTCCAATGGCCCATTGATGGACCATCCAACCTCAGCATCATAGTAGCAGATGGAGCCTGAACCCAACCCCTTGGAGAAGTGTGAAATATCACTATCTTTCTTAGACACATTCAATTCTCCATCCCCAAAGCTATTGTCACAGAAGCTGTCACCTATGATATGATTCTTGGTACCAACTGGATGAAGGAAATGAATGCAGTTGTTGATATCAGCCAACAAGTACTCAAGTTTGACTATCAGGGCAAGAAGTATAGAGTTAAGATGACTAGCTATGAGCAATCAAAGAAGAAGAAGAAGGTCACTATTCAAGAAGAATGTACCAGCAGTAAGGAGTCTACTACAGAAGAGGAAGAAGAATCTGAAGATGGAAATGATCCCAGACTCAGTCCCCGAATTAACCTGGTGAATGACAGACCAGAAGACAATGTGTGGGCCAAGAACACTATCCCTATCACTATTGGGACCATTGCAGGAGAAGCCAAAGGATGCCCTATATGCCTCAAGAGATACAAGTGTCCTGAGCACTCCTCCAAGATTATGGGACCAAGGAAGCTGCCTGGCACAGCCTGCCCAGAGTGCAGAAGAAAGAAGAAGAAATGCAGACATGTTCCAGAAATACCTGCAATTGAAGCTGCAGAAGTACAAGCAATTTGGGGTCAAGAATCATCCAAGGAAGAAGAAACTTCTGACCAAGAAGTTCCTGAACAAGAAGCACCTGAAGAAGAAGAGGTTTCCAAACTCATTCCCTGGGATGACCCTCGCTGGACACTACCTGAAGACAATGACCCTTGGAATACAGAAGAAGGACCCAGTACAATCACCATTATTCCTAAGAATGAAACTCACCAAAAAAAGGCTTTTCAGCTAGGAAGATGTCTGCACCAAATGATCTTCCACTCTCTCCGAGACTACTGCTATCAGTGTCATCTATTGGACCAACAAGAAAGATAGAGATCCCAGAGACCAGAACCCCCAACTATACTTGCACAGTCTACCACCTTTCAAGAAGTTACTACAAGGTTACAAAGTTGATTTAGGGGACAAGGCTTCTTCACCCAGACAGAAATATATCCCTTGTCTACTCTTCCATCCACTTATGACCAAGATGGATACTGATTCCCAAGACAACAAGAGATTAGTAACCAGGAATATCATTTCTGAGCAATGGGATACTGCAACTATAGAAGACATCTAGACTGCCGAGATTGCAGGCATCAGAAGATTCATCTTAGCCATGATGTTGTAGTCCATACCTTGAAGAGAGGAGATAACCGAAGTCAGATCCGAAAAAGCTAGAAAAGCCAGACCAAGAAGCTGGGAAGAAGAATCCTCAAGATCTATGATTTGAGAGAAGACATCCTAGCTCTCATCAGACATGCAACCTACCAAGGATGGGCAGAAGATGCCACCAACTTCATAGAAGCCCTTGACCCTACAGGAAGAAGGGGAATCAACTATCTCTGAGACCCCTCTACTGGAGCCAGATGGCCACACCTTAATCTTAGAGCTTGGAGGCTTTCTGCTAGTAGAGCTTCAGCCTTAGAGAAGCCCAAACTCAGTAAGGATATTGCCCAGTATGTCCTGCTGCACCCCAAGGCCAAACCCCCAACCAAAGCCCACCCAGAGGATGTAGGATATGATCTTCACAGCCTGGAGGACGAATCTATCAAGCCTGGAAAAACCTTCATGGTCAGAACCAGATTAGCCATGCAGCTACCCCAAGGAGCTTATATTCAACTGACCTCAAGGTCTGGACTTGCCAGACAAGAAATAACTGTGGAAGGAGGAACTATTGACCTAGGATATACAGGCGAAATCAAGGTTATCTTATACAACAGTAGTGTAGAATGGTACTGAATTATTAGAGGACAGAAGATTGCCCAAGCAGTCTTCATGAAGGTCAAGACCCCACAGTTACAAGAAGTCTCTGAACTAACTGAAGGAACAAGACAAGCCAAAAGATTTGGAAGTTCAGACAGAAAGAAAGTACATCTCCTTCAAGTCAACCATCTCAAGAGGAATGCTCTCCAGCAAGTGTTCTGCTAACCAGTCAGACTGCACAAGAATCTCATTCTAGAACCTGGAGAACAAACCACATTCGAAATCTTTGCACCACCCAACCCCAGAAACCTTTTCTTCGAGCCCAAGGAAGATATCCCACACCTGGACATAGAGGGATACACATTCCCTGACAAGATGAATCCAGTACACTCTCGAGCAACCAACCAAAGTTAGGAGACCATCATCTTGCTGAAAGGAACCATCATAGGACATCTAGTGCCTTTTCTCAACTGAACTCATAGGGAAGTTTATGAACTAAACCTATCAGGAAATGGCAAAAGGTCCCAGAAGAAAGGAAAGGCCCCTCTATGACCCAGGAGATAGTGAAGCCTTCCACCAATATTAGAGAAGAATTGACACTCCAACAATAACAACAACTAGTAGAACTTCTCAACAAATATCAAGATATCTTCACCACTGATTATAGCAACCTGCCATATAATCCATCATATCACCACAGCATAAATACAGGAAATGCAACACCCATCTGGCAGAAACCCTATAGAATACCCCATCACTTGAAAACATTTGAAAAAGAGCACATATAAGAACTCTTAGACAATGGAGTCATCCAACCCTCTACTAGCCCCTGGGCCAGCCCTATACTTATTGTACCAAAGAAATGAGGATGGAGACTCTGTGTGGATTACAGGAAACTCAATTCAGTCACTGAAAAGAATGCTTATCCTTTGCCCAGAATCGATGACCTCTTGGATCAGTTATAAGATGCCAGATACTTCAGCAGTATGGACCTCTTCGCAGGATTCCACGAGATCCCCATAGACCCTAAGGACATTCAAAAGACAGCCTTTCTTGCTCTAGGAAAACTGTTTGAGTACCTCTAAATATCCTTTGGACTTTGTAATGCACCCCCCACCTTCCAGAGGATAATGAATTCAGTCTATGTCCCTTTGATCTACCACTGCCTGATTGTATACCTAGATGATTCCAACATCTATTCAGCCAATTTTGAAGAACACCTGCACCATCTAGAGGAATTCTTCAAGCTCACCTATAAGAACCACTTGAGATTGAATGCAAAGAAATGCTACTTTGGGAAATAGAAACTTGAATTTCTTGGATTCATAGTTTCAAAAGAAGGAACCCATGCAGACCCAAAGAAAACTGAGAAAATCAACAATTGGCCAGCACCCAAAACCCTGAAGGAAACACTATCATTTCTGATACTAGTATCCTACTATAGAAGATTTATTAAGAACTTTGCCCAAATTGCTGCCCCAATCTGAATCCTTTTCAAGAAAGGAGTACCATTCAAATGGACCGAATCACAAGAAAAAGCCTTCGAAGAACTCAAGAACTGCATGACTGCAGCACCAATCCTTGTGCGCCCCAATCTACAGAAGCCATTCATCTTGTATACAGATGCTTCTAAAGATGGCCTTGGAGCAGTTCTAGCCCAAGAAGGACCCGATCAACAGCACTATATGATAGCTTATGCAAGCAGAGCTACCAATCAGCAGCAGATGAACTATGGTAGCACCAAACTAGAATGCCTTGCAGTCATATGGGCAGTCACCCTGTTCAAGTATTACCTCATCAGAAAAAGGTTCACCCTGATCACAGACCATGCAGCTCTCAAATGGTTATTCAACTACAAGGAACTCATCAGAATCCTAGCCCACTGGATCCTTATCCTTCAGGATTACAAAATCACCATCATCTACAAAGCAAGGAAAGCTCACAACAATGTTGATATACTTTCCTACTAGTCCCAATGAACCAGAAGAAGGGTGTCCTGAGGAACTATACCCTAAAGGAAGCTCCTCAGACCATTGAGGTACAAGAAGATCTCATCCATAAAGAATACCAGAAAGCCCATCAGGGACAGACAAGTACAGAAGACAAGATTTGAAAACTGTATCAACACTGGCCTCACCTCAGAACTCAAGTCCAAAACATCATCCAAAAATGTGACACTTGTCAGAAGTATCAAGGAAAGAAGAACTATCAAGCCCCTTTACAACTGATTCCCCCACCCACTTACATCTTTCAGAGATGGATAGTAGATGTAATTGGACCTCTACCAGTTACACCAAGAAGAAACAAATATATCTTTATATTTGTGAAACATCTGACCAAGTGGCCCAAGACTTTTCCAATGGAAATCGCAGATGCCCTAACCATTATAGGCCTCCTCCATGGACTCACACTCAGATATGGACCCCCAGAAGAACTCATGCACAGAATTCATCAACAATATAATTACAAGTTATGCCCGAGTTCACAAGATCCACCTCAAAAGGACTACATTATACCACCCTCAGACCAATGGCATGACAGAGAGAATGAACCAGACCATCAAGAAAGAAATTGCCCAAGTCAATCCTACTAATTGGGACCTCTGCTTACCTGAGATCCTATGGGAAATCCAGAATACCCCTGCTGCCTCCACCAAACAAAAGCCATTCAAAATGATGTTTGCTAAGAAAACCAGAACTGCTAACCACAAGAATCTTGGAGACCTCCTTGAGAAGGCAGAACAATTATGTAATCAAGCCTGAGGGCAGATTATCAAAGCCCAGGAAAGACAAAAGAAGTACTATAACCAAAAACAGAAGGATCAGGAGATCAAGATTGGAGATCAAGTCCTAGTTTGGAGAAGCATGATTGAGACAAACTTTGTCACCAAACTGGAGCCAAAATGGGAAGGACCTTATCTTGTACACAACATCAGAGGGACCAGTATCTATTTAAGAAGTATGGATGGATGAACCCTCAGAACACCAATACACATCAATTGCCTCAAGATATACCTTTCTCCACATCATAAATCAGAGAGTTGATAACTACCTTCAGACTCTTATCCTCAGCTCATTTCAATCACTGCCAGTTCCCCTACCCTAATTCCAAGAAGTCAATGGGAACACTCTCCAAAAGATCCAGATTCATCAAGAGAATCTTATCCTGGCCAGACAGTTGCTACAGGTCCACCAACTCTAGGCCCATTATGTAATTGGAGAATAATTGCAGAACCTCCCAGTCTCAGAACAAACATACATCAGAAATACCACAGGACTAGTGCTCCTAACGAGTCAATTTAATCCGGATTGGATTCGGATTGATTCGGATTGAATCCCATCCGAATCAACTCGGATGGGATTCGAATCAACCATTGTTTTGATTTCCAAATTAGATAATTAAATGTTTACATCAATAACTCAATGAATAATTATCCAAATTTGATGATCTTGGTGTCATTTGAAAGCCCTTAATAAGGCCTATCTAATGATATCAAGAACATTGAAATCGGATCATGCGTTGCTGAGTTATGAAGGAAACCATCTGAATCGCCGATTTTGGAAATTCTTCAATTTGCCGATTTTGGAAATTTCGTCAAATAGAATGTTTTCCTTAATATCTCAGCAACGCGTAATCCGATTTTAATGTTCTTGATATCATTAGAAAGGCCTTATTAAGGGCTTTCAAATGACACTAAGATCATCAAATTTGGATTATTATTCATCAAGTTATTGATGTAAACATTTAATTGTCCAATTTGGAAATCAAAACAATGGTTGATTCGAATCCATCTGGATGGGATTCGAATCCAATCCGAGTTGATCTGGATGGGATTCGAATCCATCCGAATCCCATCCGGATTGACTCATTCGGAGCACTACACAGGACTATCAAGGAGAGATATTACTGCTGCTGACAGGCTCTACACTCTTTACAAGCAAAACTCTGCAGCTCTGATGCAAGCACAATTCTCCTGGTATAATATATGAGGAATGAACTTAGCCACCTATCTGAGCATTGCCAATGCTGTTGAAATCTTATTCCCAGAAGAAGAAGAAGAACTCTTGGAATGGAGTAACCATAGTATAGATAATGAAGATGATGGAACAGATATTGATGCAGAAGATGCTTACCCACACTAGAATGATGACTAAAGGATAGTCTGAGGACAGACCATTCTTTAGTGGGAGCTGATGTGACAAACCAAGATGTACCACCCAAATTATACCTTAGCTAGATGATGTGAACAATTGGCCAGATGACGTGAATACATAGCATAGTAACCAGCAACTATTGCTGTGGAAACTGTATAAATAGCCAGACTACCAGATAAGGTATATCTGTGCAGGACCTGTACACCTGTGTTGGACCTACACACTTGTGCTGGACCTGCACAACTTGCCATAAATAGCAGATCTATAGATAGTTACATAGTAATCAGATAGCAACCAACTTGTATAAATTACCCCAGAGACAAGAGTGAATAAACCTCAGTCCGAAATTCAGAACACATTTCAACTTCAGTTTACTTTCTGATATAAAGAAGAGTCCGAAATTGAATCCAAAAGCAAAAGTCAAGTCTGTCTACTATACTTCGAGAAGAACTCTACAGCCACTGTTAGGAGATTGTAAGCATTAGTCTCCTTTTTCACTCTAGTCCACTTTCTGATACAAAGCTTGCAGAGTTTGCTGCCAAGTTTGAGGAAGAACTTTGCCACCTTTTGAGTAATTCGCTGCTTAAGAAATAAGTTGCCGTTTTCAAGAAGTCTGCCAATTTAGGAAGAATTTGCATCATCTGCCATTTCCAAGTTATTCTCCACATTCCAGAAAGCCTAAGAGAAAGCCACCTTATACAAGCCAGTTTCTGACACAACTTCACAGTGACCCATTTACATAAACAAAGCCAGTCTTTAACATAACTTTGCCAAGAGACCCTTTCCAGTTAAAGCCACCATTTCTGAGTTATCTACATTCCCAGAGAACCCATGCCACCCAAGTTATTATTCCCAGAAGAGCCCAATTCAGAAGAACTCTCGTCATCCAAATAGTATTCCCAGTTGAAGCTAAATCCATGATATCTAAGTTATTCATTTGTTCCCAGTAAGTCTGGTATAGAAGAATCCACTGTCAGTATAATTCTCAGTAAAGGAGATCTCACATCATCCTCTACTCCCAGTGAGCCAAATTGAGTTATCTGCCAGAAATTGCATACTTTTGGAGATTGTCACACTATATAGAGATCGTCGCACCAAGATCATCATGCAGAAATCATATAAGGAGAACTGCCAGATTGCCAGACCATCATACAATAGGATCATCACACTATACAAGATCACCACACCCAGAAATCGCATACTTTTGGAGATTGCCTTGCTATATAAAATTGTAGCATTCCCAGTTGACCCAAGAAGGAAACCTGTTCACACATACAAATCACCACTATACCCAAGAATCTGTTTCAAAAAGGAAACCACTCACATAGTGTCCAGATCTTGACTATTATACTGCTAAACACTAAGAATATTTTGTTGCTTTTAACAAAGTAACTAGGGGCTCAAGCCAAACTACATCAATCCCCAACCTTATAATTTGCCTCCATTGAGTTGGTACATTATACTACCTGTGTTTCATGTACTGCCCAAGGTATACAAAAGAGCATGTATAGCATGGTACCCTATCATTGGTGCTTTTAACTCTCTCATGACCGAGATTTCGCATTTCCTATCTTGCTTTCTCCACCTGTGGTTGGCCCATCTACACTATAATGTGGGTTACTCACATTATTCACCTCTATGTGATATGCTCGAACTGCTACAATTAGTTCAATCAGATTACCTAGATGTGTCAGATTGTAACTATATTGCTACTGGAGATTTTGCCACCTTCTACACCAGAATCACATTAAATGAGTGCATTAACTGCCTCATCTTTTTGTTGATGGTAGTCTTTCCCTCTGACTCTTTACCACTTGAAGCCATTCTCAGCCTTGTCCATATAGTCATAATTCATATGATGTTCACATCTGCCATCAGTTCCTTCTGCTCTATGACTGGTATTGCTATGGGTACAAATTGTGCTCCAGATCTTGCCAATCTTATTGGCTTTGCTCATGAATTATGTGCCTTGCAAGTACCTAATCATCTGCTCAGCTGAGCTGTCACTGCCAGGCTAAAGTTTCACCAGTATATTGATGATCTTATTGTCTTTATGCCTGCAATTATGGACTTGGCCATGATATTTGGTACCATGTACCCTCCACATCATCGTATTGAATAAGAAGTCTTGTCTGCCGGACCGTGCCATTACTTAGACCTGGAAATCCGAGTCATACCATTCTGCACAGGCTGCTTCATCAAATTTCTGCATAGTACTCAGTTTGTCGACTGGTTGAGCAATCATTCTAGGAAGACACTTTATCTATGCATTGTAAATGAGGCCTGCTGCCTTTCACTACTCTGCTCTTCTTGCCATGATAGGCTTAATGAGTGTCAGTCTTTAGCTGAGTTCCTGGTTTATAGGAAAGGATACCCTGTTGATGTTGTTACTACTCAATTGAGTTTGGTTGATTGGCTTGAGGTCCAAACTTCACTTCTTACCTCTCTCCTTGTTTCCCATCCCCCTATCCCCCACTCTACTTTTTCTCCCCCATTGCTTGTTGTCTAATACAATATGGCCTGATGGCTACATCAATAGCCTGATAAGACTCTATATACTGCTTTGCTTCATTTTGATTTCCCTGCAACTATCTGATGACCAATCATTGTTCAGAAGAACAGTTTTACTGTTCTTAATGCCATTTCAAATACCAGCTTTGCTTTAAGTCCTCCTTGAAGATGGCACTGCCTATACATGCCATGCGATGTTTAAAAATGCAAAAAATCACTGGACAACTTCCAGTGCAAGGCTCTAGGCCTGATGCCTGCATACCTATGCTCCATGATGCCTATCTATCTCTGCTCACTTCGCTCACTCTAGTGCCAAGGCTCTACTCTGCTCTGGTCATGAGACTCTAGGCCTAATGCCTACGCCTTTGAGTGCTGACAATTTTTAGGGTTTTAAACCTATAAGTGATAATCACATAATAACATATGACACGTCATTGGTCTAATTCTGTTTTTGGCATTGTTTATTATATGTGTAACATTAGATCATGTGACTGGTACCTTTTCCCAATCATTTCTATATCAGGTTTTTAATGGCCTATCATATGTGTAGATCAATAAAGCCCGATTCAGACTATTGTTTGGATTGGAGCAAGGTCCAGGTACTTATGCACTGTTCTAATTCCAGAATTCTGAGATTAGCTCTGTGTATTTGTGTATCCAAACTTTGTTCTCAATTTTGAATAAAGACTACTATATACTATAGTACCATAGGTGGGTTGCAGATCTATTACACCTTGTTTCGAAAAATACTTTATTCTGCTTTTCTGTTCCATCATGACAATTTACATAAGCTTATTGTTTTCTATGGCTTGACTCTTTACCACTGATCTTCATATCTGCCATAACAGTATCACATTAAAAAAAAATAAAATAAAAAAAAAAATAAAAAAAAAAAAAAAAAAAAAAAAAAAAAAAAAAAAAAAAAAAAAAAAAAAAATGCACTAGCAGTCCAAAAAAAAAAGAGAACTAAGATCTGTTATCCTTGTATAACTACCACCATCAAGGATAGCCTTAATCTTGCAAGAGATAGAAGTAACAACATCTTTGAAACTGATAATGTCAGAAGTCAGAAAACTGCTCAGACTTTACCAGAGATGATGTTATCAATAGTGATGTCATCAAAGACTAACCAGATAGTATCTAAATCTATAAATAGTTTAGCAGTCATAGTATAGTTAGATTAGCCTTATATAATGTAACTGTGAACTAACTCAGCAGTCAGATGATCTCTTGATATGTCAGATCATATTTATACTATGTGACTGCATTCTGACTCAGCAAGGCACTAAGTGCTATATCTATATTCAGCATAGCCCAGATAGCTCCTCACTAGTATAAATACCCCCTCCTCTAGATCTCAGAATCTCAGACTTGAACAGACTTAAAGATCTGAACAATCTAAATATAACTTCTGAGTACTTCTCTATAATATCTCTTTACACAACTACTCCTAGTATAGCAATATCATGAATAGTGAATAAACTTATTTAATAACCCACAAACCACTCTTAAGTAAATCTACTCCCTATTAAGTCCCACTCCTAACCCCATTATAAAATTCCCTAATTAGATATTGTCTGTAGTAATATACCAATTCAACTAAGCTGGTCTTAGTTTCTTGAACTTTCTAAAATACGAAAAATCCTAAATATTTAGAACTAGTCTGAAAAAGGACTTTGGTTGAAACATTAATCCAATCTTGAAATCAATAAGCATAGAGAATATACTCCATATAAAATTGATCTTGACCTTAAGAAAATAGTCTTCCAGAATATCCAGAACTTCTAGAAAACCCTTCCAGAACTACATAATGGTTACTCTAACAAGTAACCCTCTTATAATTATAGTATTATTATTTTCAGTATAATTAATAGTTGTGAATCTTACTGATTCTTAGAGACTGAATGATATTAAGCCACTTATTGTTATACTGATAGAGTTCTTATAGTAGTAAATTACTCAAAATTATTAAGAAAAATAATAATTAATTTATTAGAGATATACATATCTATGAAATACTAGTAGTCTTATATCAATCTTATCTATATGTCTTAGTTTGATTTGAGTATATATTCAAGTAGTAGTAGTTGTTTGTTATTTAGCTTGAAAGTGAGAGATTTATTTTGAATTACTAATCAATGAGCACCAAGTTGTAATATAGCAGATATATATTAGCAAAAGTGTGATAGATTTTTTTATCTTGAATACTTAATCTTTTTTGACTTCTTAGAGTTCTTAGATACAAGGATGGGTGAGTTTAAAGTATATTTACTTGCAGACTTACTAGTTTTTTATCTCTTTGCTTGAACTATTTTGATCTGAAGTTTATTTACTCTAGATACTAATAATATTTATACAAGTTTACTAGCTATATAATAACTAAGTTAAGACTTCTTTTTCTGTGAGTTATTTCATATAGTTGAGAGATCTATACATCTGTACTTTTTGTATAATTATACAAATTGTATAATTATACAAATTATATAATTGTACAAATTATATAATTGTACAAATTGTATAACTGAGAGATCAAGTAATTGCTAAACTATAATGCTATACTATATTGAAAATCAGATTCAGATTTTATTATCAAATGTCTATCCCCTGATTATTGTTTCTCAACTATCACAATATCTCTTAAATTATAAATATAATATAAAAATTTATATGATATTTTTTATTTATTTATTTATTTATTTTTATAAATTTAAAATTTTTATAATTAACTTTATATATTATTCAAATTTGTCTACACTATAATCTAAGAGATATATTTTTATTATCTATATCAGATTACAGACTATTAGTTAAAAGAGAATCTAAAATTTTATCTGTAAGTAAAAAAAATTTATAAAAAAGATTTTTAATTGTAATTTTTATTATAATCAAATTTAGAAATAATAGACTAAATAATATAAAGATAAATTATTTAAATTTTATAATTAATAAATTTAGATAATGAAGTAGTATGTTATTTACTTACTATTATTATATATTATATATTATTTTAAACGAAATTTGATCCGCTGTTTATTTAAACAAAATACCGTGTATTTATCCAAGTTATGCTGTTGAGGCTATATTATAATTTGTTAATTTAAATCTGTTCCCGTTGGAAATCTGTTGACGACTAGCGAGGCAAATATATAATATAATCAGACTGGGAATAAAAAATGGTTCTAGGCCGTCCGCCGTAATATAAAACAAATAATGTGTCGAGAACACCTAAATAAAGCTTTGAAGAGGGTCTACGAGACAAGGGTTTAATTCGCACCCAATCCGGGTCGGTAATTGTTTTTGGGAAAAAAGCGACACAATCAGATAAAGTTACCCAGAAAGATCGTTGACGGAGGAACGGCGATCTACCAAAGGAGGTGCCACGTGAGCCTGTTGGTTAAGGGGTCGAAGGGGCTTTGACCGATCGTGATGGCGTTACATAATAATTCTCCGTCCGTCTTGTGCTCGATCGTACCGTGGTACGCCAGGTGTGATCTAGTGACCCGAATTGTGGGGTTAGTTGAAGGGCACTTTTTTCTCGATGGGTGAGGAAAGTTGTGTGTGTGGAGCTATGTGAATCCAGTTTCACTGTGCACAGGGGGATG
This sequence comes from Jimgerdemannia flammicorona, assembly GCA_003990745.1. Classification (NCBI taxonomy): domain Eukaryota; kingdom Fungi; phylum Mucoromycota; class Endogonomycetes; order Endogonales; family Endogonaceae; genus Jimgerdemannia; species Jimgerdemannia flammicorona. Next base: position 1,732 of record RBNI01000375.1, on the reverse strand, counting down.
TGATACACACGTTTCCTGGGAACGACGTCACGGGCCGGATCGGCCTTTCTTGTGGCGAATGTTAATTTGGGGGCGAATATCAAAACTCGCACGTCGCAGCAATCTATAATCACAACAAGAACAACAGCAGCAATAAATCTTTTTTTCAATAATGCCTACTAACACTACTCACCCTGCCCCGCTCATGGCCCTATTATCGGCGGTGGCATTGCGGGCCCCGCTTGCGCCCTCTTTCTGCAGAGCGCGGCATACACTCACCCATCAAACGAGTCTCACCAACATCGGCGGTATGATGGGTCTAGCACCCAACGGTCTTCGTGTTCTGAGCTCCCTAGGGCTGGCCGACAAAATTATTGAGCAGGCTTCGGTGGCGGAGGAAATGACGATCGCGGCATTACCCTCGGCGTCTTCCCCATGGGCAAGCGGAGCCGCTACGGGTTCCCATCAATTATGGTCCGCCGGGCGACCGTGCACGAGACGTTGGTGCAAGCGCCGAAAGATGCGGGGATCGCGATCGAGTATGGGAAGAAAGTGCTGAGGGTTGAGGAGACGGGCGAGAAGGTTGTCCGATGGAACCGCCGCGCAGGGTGATATTCTTGTTGGGTGCGACGGTATCCGCTCCACCATCCGTAATCACGTCCTCGCTTTCTCGGGACACGAAAACACTACTCGGGCCTCGTTGGCGTCGGTGGGTTCATCCCCTCTTCTCTCATGCCGAACAGCGATCCCAAGAACGAACCGCCTATCGTCATGACGAATGGCCCAAGCGGCGCGTTCGGGTACGGATACATCCACGAGAAGAATGAGTAGGTGTGGTGGTCTACGTTTGAGGCGACGGAGGATGACGAACTCCCTCGGAAATTATTTGACAAACACGGTACCTGGCCTTCACCCATCCCGGAGCCCCTCCAAGCCGAGCCAGGGCCCACGGTCAGACTGCCCATCTACGACGTCGACCCGCTGCCTGTGTGGTATTCCGGACGTGCGGTGCCGATGGGCGACGCGGCGCAGGGTGTGTCGCTTGCGCTCGAGGATGCGGCGGTTCTCGGCAAGTGTTTGCAGGAGGCCGGGACCGACGTGCGGGCGGCATTTGTGGAATACGAGAATGCGAGGAGGACGAGGGTCACGAGGGTTGTGGAGGAAGGGAGGAGAAGAGGCCAGGCGAAAAGGGAAATGGGCTTCATCGCGTGCTCGGTTAGAGATATCGTAGTGATGTTGGTTGTGTGGTGGACGACTGAAAGCGCCATGGACGAGCGGTTTGGTTATACCGTCGAGGAGGTCCAGGCCGAGTTCAAGTGAGGCGAGTGGGTCAGGTGGCTGCTTATATTTTTTGTATACATCTTGTCACGGAAACTTGTATGCGGAGTTAGTTGGCTGCGTGATGCTGCTGTTTTGTTTGTGTGTTGTCGATCGTCACGTAATATGCGCGCAGCGCCTCGTCCAGATATACTCAAGTTCAAAATAAACATGTAATGACTTTACCTCGAAAACGAAAGAAACAAAAGGCAATTTGAAATCTGAAACATCCAACACTCGAATTTATCCATTTCATTCATTTAATAATCACATTCCAATCCCGAGGCTCGGCGGATGGCTTGTCCCACGCTCGTCCGTAAGCTCATTGTTGGACCCACGGTCCTCAGTTGTGTCAGCAAACAAACTGCGCCAAGCCTTCACGCAAGGTATCGATTGTTGGATGCGTGGGTGTGGGTTTTTTTTTTTTTTTTTTTTT
>RBNI01000374.1:0-32470 GCA_003990745.1 Jimgerdemannia flammicorona | reverse complement strand
CCTTTATACTTGAAAATCACCCTGTCTCTCATGACCCCAACCCTCCCCCCACTCTGTCCATATATCTTCTCTACCAAACAATACCACTGACCACCCTGCAGTCCCCACCCATGCCACCAACCCATCAGAGTATCCTCCATCAGGTCTTCTCATCACAACAGTCATGCCCCTAAGCCCAGATATTGTCCATCCTCAAACACATATAGCCAGTGTCCAGCCAACCCTACTCATACAGCCAGTACTCACTCTAAAGTAAGCCACTCCCTCCCAACCCCTCCCACCAATCTATCCCACAGATCCTCCCACTGACCCCTCACCTCATCCCCCCTCCACACGATACTCCACCTCTCCCCAACCACTATCCAGAAGTCATTGAGTACCTTGCACTCTCCTGCTTGTAATCGTCGTCCTACTTATAATCGTCACCCTGCTCCTTCTTGTAATCGTTGTCCTTGTAATCATCATCCTTCTTGTAATCGTCGTCCTTCTTGTAATCGTCGTCTTTCTTGTAATCGTCATCCTTCTTGTTATCGTCATCCTTCCTGTAATAGTCATCCTTCCTGTAACCGTCATCCTTCCTGTAATCGGCATCCTTCTTGCAATCGTAATCGCCATCTTGTAATCGGCATCCTTCTCGTCCTTCTTGTAATCGTCGTCCTTTTTGCAATCGTCATAGCTCTGGTGATTGCAAGGGTGGTTCATAAAAGAAATCTAGATCGAATATTCACAAATATTTTTATTTCTCATCCAGGTAATGTAATCCGCTTAATCCAAGCAAAGGGCTAAATTTATTCTACCTTGTACACCTTCGACGGGTACTGATAGTAATCTGGGGAGTAATAGGATACGCTGCCCGAGCGCTTGTCGATCCCACGGTCGGTATGGGGAACGGCGGAGGCGGCCTGAATAGCGACGCCGGCAACCAGGATTGTGAGGAGAAGCTTGCTCATTTTTCTGTTGCGTAGTCTTTGGTAAGTTGGTCATGGTTTTGGATGTCGGTGTTGACCTTTACTGAATCAATTTGGGCATTGAGACGTCTTTTATGTGAATGAAATTCACCAGGTATTTTCATCCCCTTATTTTCGGTTTCGCGCGCTAAAGGGCGTATAATTGCCACCATTGGCGTTGACCTCGCCATGTAACTCTACCACGAAGATATCTGCTCCATCTGCCTCAAATTAATTATTTCTGTGTTAATTATTAAAAAATGGGTGTGGTTGAGGAATTTTTTTGCTTCTATATGTAGCACTCTGCAGAAATCTTAGTGCAAGCACTACATGAGATATCATTAACCATGTCTGATACATCAAGGAGATCTGAAATAGTATGTCTTCTCTTTCTGATTATAAATGGGTTTTTATTTTGTTAATAATGTCTTTTTTTTTCTTTCCTTATATATTTACTAAGAGATAAATATTTTAATTTCTTAAATTAATTACTTTATAAGATTGTTTTTCTGATATATCTCAGAGCACTTACTGGAACTATTCCAGAAATATTAATTAAAAATATCAGTAAGCCAAAACTCAAAAGTCTAGTTTCAAAATTTCAGTGTAATGGGTCAATATTATATACTAATAAGTCAGAATATTAAAAGCAGAAACTTAAAAGCTAGGTCTACACTGTAGACTAAAAGGCTAAGTTTCGGATACTTCAGAACTTTTTTTTTGTTTGAAATTCAACAACAACAATAATAATAATGTCATATAAATTCAGTTATTGTGGATATTCTGGGAAATGTGATGGTATCCTTATATTAATCAATTTTGTATTGATCTTCGCATATTTGCCTCAAATATACCCGAATTAGTGCGGCTCTAGAAATGCCACGGTGGTAATATTGGAAAAATCGTTGCAGCTGTATCCGAAGTAGCAGTTCTGCTTATTGCCTGCCAATGGTAAAGGTGAAGAATGGCTTCTTAGAATTGACATCCTTCGAAAATGCAGGATATGTTACCTCATTGATGGAAAAATTCATGGACCTCATGAGGCTCTGCATTGGCGAGCAAGCGTCGAAAGAAGCGTTGACTTTGGCGTCTACCCCCCGTTGTCAGGAGTTCCATTTCATCCGGCTTTAGGCGCACCTGTTTTCTTAGACATATAATAGCTAATTAGTATTTAACCAATTTTGTCCTTGATCATCGTTTCGAATTATACTTTTTACTGTTATTTATTTACTGTGAAAATTACATGCAAAACTACCATTTACTTATTTTATTTTTATTTTTGGCTTTCTGATGCTATCTAGATAACTTTGAACTTTGAGTGTTCCTTTTATTTATTATTAATTTATTTATTTCGGCCCCTTTGTCGCGGTAAGGGTTAAGTCATTTCATCATGATAACATATGACGTTTCTAGGAAGTCTCATGTCTATTTCCACTATTAACACAGAACAAACTTCAGCGGACAGTTCTGGACTCCTGTCGGCATAGGCTAAACACGGTGACATTCTCACGATAGTCTCACGCCTATTTCCGCTCGCAACAAGCAACATCGGCGATGCCTCTATATCGATTCGGTTTCTTCGACCCGCTGTACATCACAGCTTCAGAATCTCTACCTATTATGCTGGGACCTCGGCGCAAAGTTGTGGACTCTGTGAACGGCATAGGATAGGCAAGACTTTGAGAGGTGAAATATAACCTCACCCATATTTCGGACTTCGTTTCCTCGACTCAGTGTACATCACGTTGCGCATGGGTACAACATCTCTACCTACTGCGAGTAAGGCGTTGTCGAAGCATGCATACTTCCATGCTGAGACAAGAAGGAACATCGGCGGACACCTGTGAACGGCATAGGCTAGGCATGACTTGGTGAGTGGGGAATTCAGAGAGATAGCCTCACGCCTATTTTCGACTCTGTTTTCTCGAGTCAGTCTTCCTACTGCAACCTAAGCATGTTCCCTTCCATGCTGGGATCAAGAAAAACCTCGGCGGAGAGTTGTGGACACCAAGCACGGCATAGGCAGGATCTGGTGACATTCGAAGTGGGAATTCAGAAAGATAGCGAGGGAGGACGTGCTAAGCCTAGGCTAGGCAGGACGTGAGCGACATCTTTGCCGGACCGAATCGAACGACTACATCGACTACATGCTTAACGAGATGGAGAAGTTCCTCTATGAATCATTCTTTGTTGTGCAGAGGACCTACGAGTCGGGTGGGGTTGTCCCCGGGAGTGATGCGTGGAGGCCGCTTTGAGCATCTATTTGGGGAAGTTTGCGCTGACGTTGATCCATAGCGCAGAAGAGGATGGAATGAGTGGATCTGGGAATCGTAAAGATGTTTTTTATTTTTATTTTATTTTATTTGGGCTGGATACAAATACGAGGATCTGCTTTCGGCTATGCCGACCGTGCCAATCTCTCTTATTTATCCAGGGCAGCTTGTTATTTTGAGATAGCCAACCCCTCCCAAAGGCATTGCTGTAAACGTCGCCGAGGGCCTCCTTCATTTGCCTCACATAATTTTAATTCCCATTACTCACCCCGAACCCAATCGGTTTGGTCCCAAACCAAACTTTCGGTGTTTGGTCTAGGCACGTGATCATATCATTGATAGTATGGACCAAACCGAACCGAAATTTCCAAACCGGCCCAAACCGGCTTTAGCCAACCCGCGAGAAAACTCCGCACATTCCTGACGGACGCAAAATGCCCTTAGGTGACACGGCCTCGAGCTTCTCAAGGGTCCACGATGACCTAACCGCCGTGGTAGCCGAGCCAGCCAAGTCGAAGACCAGGAGCCTCAAATCTGCCACCGAGGCCACTAGCCACTCTTAGGATTGATTATGATTAAGGTCACGCCCGAACAGATATAATGATAAACATGGGTATTAGTTGATCCAGGGTTGGGCGTTGTAAAATTGGTGGGTTGGATTTTGGGCTCAGGAATAAATTAATACGAGAATGACAAAACAATTACCAATGATCTATTTTGGACGATATTTTTAAGGGGTTTATTTGAGTGTGGGAATGGGCGAGCCGCTGTTCTACAAGGACCCAATATATTTACATATGCCGAAATTATTCGTAATGAGCCATTTAATTATATAGAAGTAAATTTAAGTATGAAGTTTTGTAGCAGATTTCAACATATATTGGAGACTTGGTAAAATATAGTATTATACTGAGCTATTAATATAGCCAATAATAGATGTGGTGACAGTATGTCTGGGTATGTCACTGCATTGATTTCCTGAATACAGACAGTGAATTTAAATCTGACGGGCTTATAGTCTTCTCTTCTACGTGCACTTGACCCGTGGACTTGGCCCATGGCCACAACAATATTTGGCCGGATGGTGGGAGTATACAATTTCTTATCTGGCGCGAGGTAGGGGATCATACAATAAGCGATACAAATGGCGTAAAGGTAAAGTGGACGACTGCGGCGCGTGCAAGGAGATATGAGTGCGGCAAGGTCGTATACTGGTATATACAGTCGTAACAAATGAACGTGATACAAGATTTTGGATTTTAGGAAATCTCCGTCCCCTATGGCTGCGGTAGGGCGCTGACACGAGCGGAGGGTTCTTCTAATCATATTGAATTATCTCGTATTTTGTATTTTGTATTTTTGTGTAAAATACATAAAAAAATTTCTCTAAGTAATATTATTTTTAGGTCACGTGATTCCAGGTTAAAAAAAGATAGGGGGGGAGAGGGGGGTGTCGGGCGGTTGCGGAGCATTATTAATTTGTTACCATAATTTGTGTTCAATACGAAACATGTAAGATTCCAAATTCCTTACAAGCTCTCGGAAGCTTTTTGGTGCAACCGTGTCCAAAGACCGTAGAATCGGAACGTCGTAACCGGGAGTCAACAGCCCCATTGTGTGTAGTGCACGAAGTCGTGATATGATTTGTGTTTCTATTCGTGCTGCTGAGATAATTCTTAATTTATCCGTGTTACAAATTGGCCTGTGCATCGAAAGGTCGCCGAAAAAATGTAACGATTCAGGGGCCGAATTAGGATCCAAATTATTTCTCCCGTGTTTAAATCATGGGATGAAAGGCGCTAAGAAGCGCGGCAGCGACTCTATGTAACCAGAGAACCCTTTCTGTCAATGGGACAAAATGTCCCTCCCGAATACCTCGACCAGTCCCTCCTTCATTGTGCCCATGGACATGGCTGCCATGAGATTTATCATCCCGGAGCGGAATCCTTCGACCATATCACTGCTGCCCCACACCCCGACTACCGAGGATCCAGAAATCTCGTTTGTTACCTTGGGAAATGAGGTTGCTGCAGCTATGGAGGGCGCGCGAGGTATGCTTACTTGTAGACTACGTTAAGATTGTCCGCTCATTTGGTTGAAACATGAATTTGGAGTCCACCGATTGTCTTCATTTTGTAAAGTTCCAAACGTAACAGTAGGTTGACGTTTTGATTAAATTCAGAGGAAGCGTGTGTCGAACAAGTCTATTACTTCAAAGGTACTGCTCGGGTATCCAATGACTTCTATTTTGAGGTGACTCTCAAACGTGAGTGTAATCCAAGGTATGATTTTCGTATTTGCGCGTCATTTCAATACTTTACCAACCCCTTCATCCATCGGCACCAACTCTCCCTCCCCCTCTTTTTGTTATTTTATTTTATTTTATTTTTTTCATAAAGGTCAATTTGGCTCGGGCTTGTTTCCGAAGAATGGTTCACGTTGAGTGAAGCTGACAAATTTGGTTCGGGTGAGTAGGAGACACTGATTTTACGTCGTTCTTTCACTATACGGAATGCTTACTAAAGCCCTGCAGGTCTTGAGGCATGGGGCTACGAGCTCCTAACAGGATCTTTGAAGTATAGGAGCGTATTGTATGCACACGACCCAATCTCCGGGGACGGCGATATCACCATTGGTTTTGGGGTGACAAGATTCGAAATCGGCGGGGAACAATATTCTTCTGTTTATTATATGAAGGATGGTGAACCAGGAAAAGGTAGGATACCGTGAACCAAGAATATTTAATATCGTGACGATGCGTCGAAAGTAATGTTCCTATTTTAATGTTATAGAGATCGTAAGGCAAGGATATCTCCCAGAAAGTTTATATCCTGCAATATATCTCAGGCAGCCTAGCCCGGATCTTGCCATTAATTCCACCGGTCCCTTCAAGTATGAAGGTCGTCAAGGACCTCGCTGTCCACATCAAACTCCTGTTGGACTGTTTGAATGCTCCCCGGACCGCCGCTATGCGGCTAGCTTCAGTACAGAGGACGGAATCCTTTCGGTGTGGCGCCTATTCGGTGGATCGAACCCCGAGTTCGTTCAACATATCCCCGTTCCTGATTTCAAATTTAAGGTGGACAATGAATCCGACGATCCGTTGTTCCAAAATCCGCACAAACAGATCTCCCTGGCCGTTTCGAACACTGTCAACGACGACTTACCCATACTTGCACTATCCCGCTACCATGCTACCCTACCTTTGGACGCCTGCCAGATTCTGTTCCCGAGGTGCACCGATGCAACACAAAATCCCATCCGTCTCAGCAAGATCGCCGGTCGCATACACATTCTTGATGACGGTGACAGCTTGCTCATTCTTGGTGCCGCATACCTTTTCGTAGTGAGCATGAAATCGCGATCGTTGTTGCGGACGTTCGATAAGAAAGAGCTGAACCTCGTAACTGCGATGCCTGTACTCGGACGCCATATCGCACCATCTGTGAACGTGGAACACCCGCTGAAACCGTTCGGACCTAACCATTTCATATGGCACCGCGACGCCAACCACTTGACGATGTGGCATTTACCTACCGGCCGTTTGAAACAAACATTTCGCTTCACCTTTCAAGCGGGTACCAAGTATGACTATGATGAACGTCACAAACTCGTCGCATTTTACAGTTTTGATGGCTTGAAGGTTTTCACCGCCCAAACTGGAATTTCCATATGTGAAGCTGAGCGTACGAACGTGAACGGGATGAAGGTTATCGCCGCCAAGTTCGTATCGGTTGACGGTACTCCTCGCCTTGTGACGGTGGACGGTGGCGATGAGAGATACATGATTCGCGTCTGGAACCCTTTGAACGGCTCGATGGTTATGGGAGAAACCTCCAATATTCATATGTTCTCGGATCGATTCCTATACTCCTACGTCGACATCAACAGTACCGGATTGTCGTCCGTCAAAGTCGTAACACCACTCATGGCGACTGTCGCATGTTTAGTCGTGGAGATTGTGGGGAGCGTGTCGACATCGCCTAGTACAACTCCTCTGGTCGAAGATTTGCCACTGGAAAATCCTCCAGTTATATTGTTGTTTGGAGGACAGTATAGCCGAGAACAACAACCACGTCTTGATATAATGGGATCTGAAGTTCAAATTTCGGGTTTCAGAAAGCGTCCAGGTAGAATCGAATTTGTTTTCGCATGTTGTAGATTGGACTCCGCACGTATACAAAGCTGACTTCTGCCAATTTTTTATCGATCCCTGCGATAACTAATCGATATAGTTATTGTTAATCCCGAGCCTTGGAATGACGGCTCTCTCACATGCTCCTGGATATCCGACGATCGGTTCGTGGCTGTTGGCCGACATTCCGTGCAGATTATAAACGCTAGTTTGGCGTCTTACCACCGGATCGGGATAGAATTCGCTTGGTGTCTTCCGTCCAATGACGCGACTATTAAGGGTGTCAAACTTGTCAAGACGCACGACGGCGTTACCCTTCAGAAAATGGTCTTTATGTACGTGCGCGATTGGATACGGCTTGAAGAGTGTGTCGACATCGATGTCACAAAGCTTTCTATTTCGCCTAAGCACGCGGCGCGTTACCTTCAATTTGCAGGCTTGAACTTTGCAAAGACCATTCCGTCTCGTGAGCATGAAGATGCATTGGACCAGGCGTTGCAATCGCCGAGGGATAGGTTCCTGTTAAACGAGATCGACTTTGAAAGCAAGACTTCCACTCTCGGTCACATCGTACGAGGTCCACCTAGCGATGCAGTCAAACGGATGCAATCGCTGTTAGAAGCAAATGCCTGTCGTCCACGCTTTTACGATGACGAATTTTGGAATCAGAGTGTGCTTACGGACGCGTTGGACGCTGGGAATTTCATGGCAGTCGAAGAGATTGTGAAGTATTGCCTGAAGTCCATGTCGACTGGACATGGTGTGGACGTGACGGTACTGGAACCTGGTTACGTGGCGATTGTGTTGGCGGCATTGCCGGCCATCGATCGAGCAAAGCCTTTACTGGCAACTTGGATTGCGCAATATATATCAAATATTCAGCCTAGCCGGTTTATTTCGGGGTTTGACGATGCCGAGTTCGACTCGAGAAGCTCCCGTTTCACCGTATTCGCCCGAGTCGAGCAACTCTCAATTGTAGGGCAGTTCAAGTTGCTAGGACCAGGGTCGATTTATACATACATGCGGCGGCAATGGTGGAGAATATGGCAATTGATTTGGTGGGGAAGGAAGCGACAACCTCGTCCTGTGCGCCTGTGTATGGCTCCTCTGTACGGCATTAATGACTATCCGAATACGCCGTATTTTCAGCTCAGCGTGTTCGCTAAGCTCGTCTTCCGACAAAGCGCCGTGCTAAGCGAGCCAGCATTCCAGGCGGTCGTCCTATACAAATGGAACGCATTTGCAAGGCGATACTACCTTTGCCTTCTCGTCCTGTATATTTCGTATGCACTTTTCTATCTGATTGCCGTTACGATGGACCCGTACAATCTCATGGAGCCATTTGTGAAGTATCCTCTACTTGTGCTCAGCGTCATCTTTCTGGCTTTTCTCGATCTCTTCCCACTGACGATGAAATGGCCTGGCTTGTCCTATTGGTTTTCCATCTACCATTGGATTCACCGTACTACGTGGGTGCTGGTGTTTGTCAGCACCAAACTCACTTCACCGGATTATGATCCGTCAGTCGACCTTCAAGCATGGACGGTGCTAATGCTATGGGTGTTTCTCGTCTTCAACCTCCGCGTCTACGAAGGGTGAGTTGTTAACCCTTCCCCATTTTTCTCTCGTTCTCTTGCTTTCATACTTTTACGGTTCAACCTCTGACTTTTTTTTTGTGTACATCATAGCCTAGGCTTATTTATTACTGTGATGATTGAGATTTTGAACAGCATTGTCTGGCTCATTACTATAATGACTGCCATCATATTCGCCTTTGCTCACGCCCTATGGGTCCTCCTCCACAATCCAAGCCCAAAAATACCAGTTCCAGCCAGCGGTAACTCATTTGAGACCTTTGATAATTCGTTGAAATCAATGTGGGAATTTCTAAGCGCCGATTTTGTTGCAATTGACGGCTGGAATGCGGGACGATCAATGGATATAATGAGGATTCTGTTCACCTTCATTGGCACGATTGTGCTACTGAATATATTTAGTGAGTATGATTGCCATTTTATCAAATTTTGGGGTAGGGGAAGTTCGTTCATGATATATTAATATTTACCTCATATTAATTTTTTCCTTTGTTTTGCAGTTGCACTCCTGAATAATGTGTATAATACCATTCATTCTCAGGCGCATAAGAGATGGGTCCTAAACAGAGCCGAATTTATTACATTGGTAGAAGTGTTTATGTTTACCACATCACAGCGACAGAATAGGTGAGTTCCAGAAGACTTCATTTCAAGAACTTTTTTGAATCCTAGGGAGTTTAACCATATAACCTATTCTCTTATTTTCTTGCTACTAATCAATAGAAATTGGTTACCAGCTATCATCTTTTATGAGGCAACTTCGGATGAGCTCCAAAGTTATCAGGAGACAGTAAAGAACAAGATCCCTTGGGTCAAGCCTTGATAGAGTGTTGGGAGTATACTGCCCACAAGCACCCAAGCCTATATTGCAACTCTAGAAGCAGTGGTTGCTGATAAGCTCTGGTACTCCAACTGTACAATTTCGAAGTAGTACATATTGTAGAGCTAGCAGGAGAGTGATATTTATTAAATATAATAGATTTTCAATCCAATTATCAGAATGCCAACTAATGTTGTGATTGTAATAATCTAGATATATATAAATTTACAATAAAACCATATAGAGTATATGACGCCTTTCTTTCTAGTACTATAGTTTCCAGTAAAAGTGAAATCTTTGGAGAGCCTCCTCAAAAACCCACCTCAACCCCCTCTAGCCCCTTCAGAAACTTTACTGAGGTGGCTCCAGCCACCTGCTTCGAGATAAGCCCCAGGACCATCCTCACTGTCACTGCTAAGCCCTGGAAGCACAAGGTGGCCACAAACTCCAAGATTGATTTCTTGAGTAATGGGGCTACCACCAGCCCCATCACACTATCAGTCAGGTCTCCCTTCCTCTTCAGGCCCATCTGCCTAGCCCTCACATCAACAGTCACATCTGGATTTTTTTCCAGATTCCCTGTCACACCACCATCAGCAGTCCCACCACTACCCCCAGCTGCTACTCTACTTCTGCTACCTCCCACCAGTGAAGGCCCAGCTCTCCCAGTATTTCCAATCTTCTGCTTCCCCTTTCCCCCTATCTGTCCACTGTGAGCTCCCATTGGCCAACCTCCAGCCCTCAGTATGTCCGCAAAGCTCCTTCCCTACTGCCCTCCAACCCCCCCACTAGTGCCATCTCTACTGCCCAAGCTGCCCTGCCCACTTGAGCCACCGAAAGACCCCATCTCAAGCCCATACCCTCTCCCAACATGTTGCCAGTTGAAGGCCCCAGGTCCTTCCAACCTAGTATGCATGTCGGCTCACTTGCTGATTGATATTATCTTAGTACCTTTCTTCAATAAATGACTTGAAAGTATGTTGTAAAGTGTATATAATGTGAATTGTAGCAGAGAAAGGTAATGCTGGTGACCCTTATCACTATATTCTCTACTGTTATGAAATGGAAACCAGGATCACCATTGCTACTGAATGCCTCCAAAGTGGCAGGAATATGAAATAAGAAACCTCTTCTGCCAGAAGTTCCCACAGGCCAGCACTCAAGAGCTATAAGATGCCACCTCTATGGATATATATGAAACAAGGACAGCTAAGAAGATCCATCAGATCTTCAGGTATGCACCATGGTTAATCCCCAACTTGGAGTATGTTAGAGTCTCAGATTTCAGAGACCTGTTATCCTGCCATATCAATGCACTAGAAGCCAGGGTGGCTACAGAAGCCCAGTCCACTATCACCCTCAATAGTGATGAAGTAGAAGACTTCTGGCATCCTATCCTCTAGGACACCCGGACCAATTCCTGTAAGGATTGATCTCAGTATTCCAAGACCCAAGCATCCAGGTTAGACCTTCCCAAGATCCCACATTTGTTCCCTATTTTGTGGAAGAGAACCTCATAGACTAGAGAGCTCCAGACCTCCTTCTCACTACTGAATATGATGACATCATCAGTGATGACATTATCCTGCATGATATCGAAGTACACAAAATGCATAATAATGATGAATTCATAGACCTCATCTCCTTCGAAGACATCCTGACCTCTGATGATGAAGCCCCCATGGTCCTGAACATTCTGCTTTAAGTCTCTTAGTTATACTGAATAATGCCAGCACTGGTATTTGATGTATCACTGAATAATGCCAGCACTGGTATTTGATATAATACTGAATAATGCCAGCATCCTGAATCTATACAACCATTAGTGCTGACCCTGGAACTTAGCAGTTCTTTCTGACCTGGCATTTTATTTTAGTTATTGGAATTTATATTTAGCTTTATATCTTAGTAACCATTGAATTACATTTTGTATAAATACTCCTCTTATTTCCTCTGAAATAAAGTCAGTTCTGGTTCACTTATATACAATCCCTTGTAAGCAATCTAAGAGATAACAAGATAGTTAAAGATAAGAAGTTTGAGGACTATAAGACCTTAGGAAGGCACTCCAATAAGAACTTGCTTATAACAAACTTGAGTTAGTCTAAAAGATACATCTTGAAGAGAATCTGGCATATTTGATAGACTTAGTGACCACTATGTGACAACTTGGTGCCCATTGGCTGGTGATTCAAGATGAATCCCTCACTTTCAAGCTGAAAAATGAACAACCCCCACAACAACTACCCTGACTACAAGAGTCACCCCTGTAAGAATTTAAGACAAGATATAAATGTGTCCTCCCACATTCTATGGATATACTACTGAAGAGTCAATCCTGATCTTTATTGAAGACTTTGAACAATTTGCTGCCATACGAGTCCTTGGTATGGATGCACAATTGGCCCTTCTACCAGTCAGCCTCAGAGAACCTGCCAGAGACAAGTTCAATGCAGCCACTATTGCCGATAATAGTGTAGCCAAACTTGCCAACATGAAGGCCTTCCTCAGAACAACATACTATACTGAAGAGATCAAGCAAGCTCTCAAGGATCAACTCAATACTATCTGCAAGGGACTTAGTGAAGATCCCAACTCATTCTATACCTGAATCTGCTACCAGATTGTTCTGGCTAGCTATGATGACCACCTCAAGGAACAAATAGCGGATTCAACCTTCCTCAAAGGAGTTCACCCTGAAATTGCCCTAGCAATCCAGTCTACCCTAGCTGCACTGACCCTTGATCAGAAAGTGGTCTTTGTATAGAGATATTGGACTATCAGACACCCTACTGAATGCTCAATAGAGAAAATAACTGGCATCAAGATGGAGTCATCAAAGCCAACTAGTATTATACCCACTACAGTTGTAAACAGACAACTATCCCCACCTACCCCCAAGACAGCCAAAGCTGACCCAGTGGAGGAACTTGCCAAGCAGTTCGCTGAAATGACTATATATCTTGGTGATGTTGTTAGAGAAGTCTGAAGTACCAACAGGAGACCAGTGCAGAGATTTGCAGCTGCTACAGAAGAATACAATATTACATACTTGAGATGTGGAGAAGAAGGCCACTATGCAAAGAATTGCATGACTGAAACAAGATGCAAAGCCCAATCAAGTAATGCTAGTAGAACCAGAGAACAAACCAATGCAGTAGTCATTGAGGAGATTGGTGATACTGATGATGAAGAATACTATAAGGAGCTTGAATTCTGCCCTGCTACTGAAGGTACCAGAACCTGGTCCAAGCCCTATGACAAGAAGAGCAACAGCAAGCCAGTTGGAAGACCAAAGAAGACTCCAGCTATCACTATTCAAAGCAAGACTCAACCTGAGGAGATTGATCAAGACATGGAGTTAGATGAAGCTGTCCACCAAATCATTAAAGGCACTACCCCAGTCTCAGGAGAAAGTGAAAGCAAGAAGGAACAGAAGCTGTACAAAACCAAGATCCACCAGTATATCTACAAGGACCTCAAGGAATAGAAGATCAATGCTACTTTTGGACAGCTAGCTAAAGTCTCTGCCTTCAGACAGCAGTTGAGAGTAGGACTTGCAACTACTGCCAAGAATCAAGAGTACAAGATTATAGAAGCTCAAAATGCACAGAAAGAATCCAAAAACTCAGGTGAAGAATCTGAAGACCAGCCCAAGATATCAGCCTATACCCCATGTCAGATCAAAGACTATATCTTTGATGCCATCATTGATACTGGTACTGGAGGATGCCTCATGAGTAAGAACACAATTGACCACCTAGGTTGAGACATTGAAGAGTCCACCAAGATGGTCTATGTCACAGCAGATAGTACATGAGCTACCCCTCTTGGCAAAATCTGAGAAGTCCCCATTAAGATAGAAGGAGCTACCATCCCAGTAGATGTGATTGTTACAAGTGCCACCAACTATGACATCCTCATTGGCAACCAATGGCTTCACAAGGCCAAGGCCATCATTGACCTCAATGCCCAGAAGATGTAGATCAGCTATAGAGAAAGAAAGATACAAGTCTCTATCAATATCTATAAAGAAGTTCTACCAGATATAGAGAAAGGAGATGAAGAGGACACAGAGGTCTTTATGTACTCAGTGAACAAGAACAAGGACAAGAACAAGACACCCAAGCTCACAGATAAGCAGTGGTACAAGAAGATCATTGATGGCTATACCCCTCAAAGAAGATACCCCCATGGTACTAGGATGTACTGCTCTGAACACCTGAATGATGCTGGTCCTGTATCAGTGAAGTCAGAAAAATCTGCCAACAGAAACATGAGCAAGAAGCCACCGAAGCAAAAAGGAAAGCTGAAGAAGATGACCAGCCCCCAGAGCTTCATGCTGACAGTGATGATGAGGAGGAACAAGAATCAGACATCACCCTCAAGGTTAAGAAGTTTCACCCTGAAGCCAAGTTCCCAGAATACAAGACTGAAGGAGTCATAGGAATGGACCTTGCCAGCATTCAAGATGCTACCCTTGAACCACAGACCACCACCCTACTTAGTACTGGAATTGGAGTCAAGCTGCCAGAAAACCATACTGGAATTATCAAGACCAGGAGCAGTCTGGCCAAAAGCAAAATCTCAGTTGAAGGAGGAGTAATTGACCCTGATTACACTGGTGAGATCTTCCTCATAATCAGAAATCACAACTCCACCACCCCATTCGAAGTCAAGAAGCATGACAGGATTGGCCAGATGCTGATCTACAAAATCAAGAAACTCAAGATCACTGAAGCCATTGAACTCATCAAGACTAAGAGAGGAGAACAATGCTTTGGATCTACTGGAAGAGGAGCCTATGCCGCCACCAAGATTACTGAACTTGAGCACAAGAAAGATAAGGACCAGAACAAGCACACATACACTATTGGAGAAAACTTTCCCCTGGAGGAACAACTTCTCAAGATCCTGTACCAGAATGAAGGGGTACTTACTACAGACTTTAGGAATATCCACAATCAAGAACTCAAGTACTACCACAAAGTTGACACTGGTGATACCAAGCCCATCTATCAGAAAGCCAGACCCATACCATCTGTCTACAGAGAATGGCTGTGAGCAGAACTCAAGGAAATGGAAGAAGCCAGAATCATCAAGCAAGCTATCAGCCCCTGGGCTTCACCCATTGTCCTCACCCCAAAGAAAGGAAGCAAGTCTGGAGAGTTTGCACTAAGACTCTGCATTGACTATAAGAAGCTCAATGCCATCACCAAGAAGGATAAGCAGCCCTTGCCAAATATTCAAGAAATCCTTACCACTCTTGGAAGCAAAGCTAAATACTACACTACCTTGGATCTGTTCTCAGGCTTCTATCAGATTGGTCTCACTCAAGATGCCAGTGAGAAATCAGCCTTCATCACATCTGAACCACCTATATCTACCTGCAAATGTCATTTGGAATGTGCAATGCCCCAGCAAGTTTTCAGCAAATGATGAACAGAGTCTTCAGTAATGAGATTGGCAAATAGCTCTTTATCTATGTTGATGATGTGATCATCTTCAGCAACACTGTACAGGAACATGTCAATTACATACAGCTAGCCCTCAAGAAGCCCAAGGAGCATGGCCTCTACATCAAGCCCAAGAAATGTAAGTTTGTAGCTTAAGAAATTGCCTATCTAGAACACCTCATCAACCAGACCAGAATCCACACAGAACCCATGAAGATTGAGGCTGTTGCAGCCTACCCAAGACCCAGAACAACCACAGAAGTCCATGCCTTCCTTGGACTGGCCAGCTACTACAGAAGTTTCATCAAAGGATATTCCAATATTGCAGCACCTATCTACAAGCTACTGAAGAAGGAAACCAAATTCGAATGGACCAAGGAGTACCAAGAAACCTTCAATGAACTTAAGACCAGGTTGACCTAAGCACCTATCCTCAGAAGATCAGATTGGAACCTAGAATTCATCCTGCAGACAGATGCAAGTGCTATAAGACTTAGAGCAGTCCTAGCTCAGAAGAAAGATGGATATGAATATGTCATCTCCTATGCAAGCTAAGGTACCTGCAGAGCAGAACAGAACTACAAGTCATACAAGCTTGAATGCTTAGCAGTAGTCTGGGCAGTAGACAAGTTCCACTACTATCTAGCTAGGAAATACTTCACCATTCAAACAGACCATTCTGCTCTTGCCTGGCTATTTCATACTCTGAACTCCAAAGGAATATATACCAGATGGATCTATAGGCTGCAAGAGTATGACTGTACTGTCAAGTACTGCTCAGGAAGAACCAACACCAATGCTGATACACTCTTAAGGGCACCCTGAAATACCCCCATCAAGACTATTCAACATGAATAAGGAGTTATACTATGGATTAATCAGCTACCTTAGGCAGCAGAAGATGCCCAACCACCTTGAACTCTGGACAATCACCATCATCAACTGGACTAAGAAACAGTTTAAACTAGACAACACTATACTCAGAAAAGGAGGAAAGCTAGTAATACCCAAATACAAGAAGTATCAAGTAATGAAGGAAGTACACAAGCAAGGATACCTAGGAGGAACCAACATATATGACAAAGTAAGAAGAACTATGTGGTGGCCCAAGATGGAAGATGATCTGCACCAATTTGTCAAAAGAGTATGACAAGTACTAAAAACAGAAATAAGATCAGTAAGACCAGGCACCTGGGTCATCAAGAATTGAGCCTATTCCCTTCTACCACATCACAATGGATATCATTGGGCCACTACCAGTAACACTATCAGGAAACTGCTATATTATAGTTATTGTAGATCTCTTTACTAAATAGATAGAAGCAGGAGCATTATAAGAAGCCAATGCCCTCTCCATAGCTGACTTTCTGCACCAAGAAATCATCTGCCACTACAAGACACCAAAGCAAATCACAACAGACCATGGCACAGAATTTATCAATAGATTCCATGAGATAATGTATCAGAAATACAAGATCCAGCACATCAAGACCACCACATACCACCCTCAAGGAAATGGACAGACAGAAAGAACCAACAAGACCCTCAAGAACATCCTAGTGAAGATCTCAGAGACATATGAGAATTGGGATAACTATCTCCCAACCACCCTCTCTGTCCTACAAGACATATAATTACAGAGCACACACTTTACCCCAAGAGAACTGCTCTTCAGAGAGAAAGATTCTGATGGAACCTCAGCCATAAATCTAGACCTAACTTGGAGATGGATTGATGCAGAAATCTGAAGGCTACACCAAATCAAGAAGAAGGCTGAAGATTACATTATCAAGTCACAAGTACTGATAAGAAAGAATGTAGAAAAGAATCACAAGACCCTAGAACCCATCCAAATCAGAGAAAAGATCCTACTGTATTGAAATATGGTAGAAGTCTCATGATCATGAAAACTGGAGCCCAAATGGGAAGGACCCTTCTATGTGCAAGATATCAAGGGAACTACCTTCTGGCTTAGAAAAATCTCAGAGACCATACTGTCTACCATGGTACATAGGAACAGACTCAAGAAGTACCATGAATCTATACAAGAGAAGCAAAACGTGATGACCACCTGCAAGGTTCTAGTCTGCGAATTATAACAGCATATTCCATGACCAGCAGGCTATCTGTCTGGACCATTCTCTAAGAGATACGGCACCAGCAACTACTCATCCATGAGACTTTTGAAGCAAGAGGAGTTCAAATCATCAACTGATTGGTCAAGATCAGAATCAGGCCCTTGCTCTATATAAAGGGAGTGACCCTTCACCATCATACCAAAATACAAAAGGAAGACACCAGCCTATAAATACTACTTTTTGACCTCTTGCCAGAGGTTATGGGATCAGTAAATTTTTCAGGACTGGACTAATTAATAAGGACACTCAAGAATATTCTTATTCAGGAGAAAGATATAATGGTGACCCCAGAATAATGACATCAGCACAGGAGACAGTCTTTCCTTACAAGCTACCAGATCAGAGCACAAGAAGATCATACGGTATACAAGATAAGCAATGATGACCAACTGTGAGTCATTGTGACTACAGTATAAGTATCTTGAGAAATATAAAAGAAGGATCAAGGAACTGCAGTAACAGCAACTAACAAGACCCACTAATCTCAAAATAGCTTAAAGACTCACTACAAATGAAATGCCTGCTGCCCACCAAACCTCAAGGTCAAGGAACTACCAAGGCACCTCGGTCAAAGAAAGAATGTTCCAAGACATCAGAAGAGCTATAAGGACCCACTCAAGAAGGACTCCTAGTGTCAATCTGAGTACTAGTGACTCTTATCACTATATCCTCTACTGCTATGAAATGGAAACCAGGATCACCATTGCTACTGAATGTCTCCAAATGTGGCAGGAATATGAAATAGGAAACCTCCTCTGCTGGGAGTTCCCACAGGCCAGCACTCAAGAGCTACAAGATGCCACCCCCATGGATATATGCGAAACAAGGACAGCTAAGAAGATCCATTAGATCTTCAGGCATGCACCAGGGTTGATCCCCAACTTGGAGTATATTAGAGTCTCAGATTTCAGAGATCTATCATCCTGCTATATCAATACACTAGAAGCCAGGGTGGCTACAGAAGCCCAGTCCACTATCACCCTCAATAGTGATGAAGTCAAAGACTTCTGGCATCCTATCCTCCAGGACAACTCAGACCAATTCCTGCAAGGATTGATCTCAGTATTCCAAGGCCCAAGCATCCAGGTTAGACCTCCTCAAGATCCCACATTTGTTCCCTATTTTGTAGAAGAGAACCTCATAGACTAGAGAGCTCCAGACCTCCTTCCTGCCACCAAACGTAATGACATCATTGGTGATAATGTCATCCTGCACAACATCGAAGCACACAAAACATGCGATGACAATGAATTCATGGACCTCATCTCCTTTGAAGATATCCTGATCTCTGATGATAAAGCCTGCATAGTCCTGAACATTCTGCTCTGTCTCTTGGTTACACTGAATAATACCAGTACCGGTATTTAATGTAACACTGAATAATGTCAGCATCCTGAACCTATACAACCATCAGTACTGACTCTGGAACTTAGCAGTTTTTCCTGATCTGGCATTTTATTTTAGTTATTGGAATTTATATTTAACTTTATATCTTAGCAACCATTGAATTACATTTTGTATAAATACCCCACTTATTTCCTCTGAAATAAAGTCAGTTCTGGTTCACTTATATACAATCTCTTGCAAGCAATCTAAGAGATAACAAGACAGTTAAAGATAAGAAGTTTGAGAACTATAAGATCTTGGGAAGGCACTCCAATAAGAACTTGCTTATAACAAACTTGAGTTAGTCTAAGAGATACACCTTGAAGAGAATCTGGCATATTTGAAGGACTCAGCGACCACTATATGACAATATATATATAGATATGATATATCAGATTTAGCTCTAGTCTATAATTTCTCAGAAGTTAGATTATTATCTCTAGAATACTTATTATTATTATTAGATTTCTTGCTCAATGCTCAAAAAATATACTGTATATCTATATATATCTAATGAAAGCAACTATATATAGTTTGAAAAATAATATATAATTTTTATATAAAAAAATTTTTTACTAATAAATATAAAGTTAAAAAAAAAATTAAAATTATTTTATAAAATTTAAAATAAATATAGTCAAAAAAAAGTTTAAAAATTTAAAAAATTTTGTGGACAAAATTTTCTACAAAAATATATACTCTATTAGATATGAATATATTTCTTTATTATAATAGATCATTATTTTACCAATTGAGAAGAATATATAATATATTCTAAAAAGTACTAGCAAGCTCTGCAATATTTCTATAGAGATATATATTAATATTTTTTCTTTCTGGAGTATATATAATATTATTATTATTTAATTTAATTTGTACTAAATGCTTAAATAGCTTATATATGGAAATTTATTTCCTATAAACTGTTATATATATATTGTATAGTATCAGAATATATAAGTTATATATTATTATTATTAGTTATATTAGTATATACTTCACTATTGACATTATTATTTTTTACTAGTTCAAATTCTCCAGATGCTTGATATATATTACTTATATATAGTATATGCCTCTACCTTAGTTATTATCAGTTTTGATAGTATTTATATTATATTGTTCTTTATTATTCTCTCAATTCTTTCTACTGCTCTCATATTATTAATACTGGTTTATATACTTATTTTTATCATTTTTCTTATTTTTACAATAGTAATTATTTTATATATATCTATATTTACTATAGTAATAATAGTTGCTATCAAACTTAGATTTATATTTTTGACCTTATTAGTACTTCTTACCTCATTGATATAATCTATGGAATACTTTTTTATCATTATTACTACTATTTTCTTAATGCATTTTCTCATTTATAAGGCTTATTATTATGTAGATATAGTCTATGAGTTTGCTATTTTTGTATATAGCTATCATTATAATATTATATATCTCAGAGAGACTTCTTATAAAAACCAGGATCTTGTCTTTATCATTTATATACTCTGCTGTCATACTTAGATAATTTACTTAATTTATCAGATTGTTAATATAATCATCATATTTATAGATATTCTTCTTAGACTTTATTCATAGATTAAATAGCTGAGATTTGAGATAGAACTAATTTAATATAAATATTTATATATAATGATTAAATAGAGTCTTTCATACTTTGTAAGCAGTTATTATATAAATTATATACATTATTTATAAATTTGATAACTTAAATATAATCTTATATAATACCCAGTAATTATTTGTAATATTATGATCTTAAATCTATACCAGTGATTTTATATCTCTTAGATGATAATATTGATAAATTTAGCTACAAATCTTTTTGAAAATTCATAAGTTTGAAATTTATAATAACTTTTAAAAAAAAATTTAACTATTGATATTTTATACTTATTTTTATCTTTGGATAAAATTTTATTAAAAAAATATATATATATAATTAAATAAATTGAGTTATATTTTTTACAGAAAATATAATCTTAAAAAAATCAGATATTTTTAATAAAAAAATTACTGCTAAAAAGACATTCCTATATACCATTTAAGAAATATTCTGTTAAGTTATATTCTTCCAAAAGATTACTTATATAAACTACTCAAATTATATAGTCCTTATTATCAAAGATTGAGAATAATCTCTTAGCTATATTTATACTAACTATGGAGATTGTGATCATTATTATACCTATTCCAGAAGTATCTGTGTCTGCTATATTTGATATACTTATACTGGCTCCTTGATTTGTCATTTGCAATATTTTAGTATAAAGTAGTATATAGTCTTAGAAAGGTATTTTTTTAACTACTAAGTAGGGCTTATAATCTTTATTATGAATATATTGGAAATATAAAGTAGAAGAGAAGAGTAGTAGCATTGTTTATTAATTACTTATATTTTTATATATCAAGTGATATAGCTCAAAAATGATATAGTTATAAAGAATTATATATCTAAGCCACAATATCAAGATGTATAATAATAAGAATTTCAATACTTATTATACTAATAGAGATCACAACTAATAAGTTCTTCATTTTTTAATCATATTAGATTAGTAGTAGTATTACTAGAGATTCTTAATAGGATTTTCAATTTTTAGATAACTAGTAAATAGAGAGTCATAATGTTCTTATAATATATATCTTATAGTGAAGTTCTATATTATTTAGTAGATAGACTTTGTCTTAATTATAGATTAGATTGTTCTCAATAGTATATATATCCTTGAGCTCATTTGAGAAAACTCTAGTAATAATAATAACTTCTTTATAAGCTTATCTAATTTGGTTTAAAAATTCTAAGTTGAGGATGGTGACATGGTGAATGGTAGGTAGAGATGGGGAAATGGAGAATATTGTATACACATGTAAATATTGTCCTAGGGATGTGGGAAGTGTGTCTGGAAAGCAATGGCTGTGGGGGATATAGTCCACACAGTGAGTCTGGCGCGATTTTTATGGAGGGATGCATACAATGGAGGAGAGGGATTTGTGGTGAATTGTGGTTGGTGGGTATCGTATAACATACATAGGGTGTCTACAGACTGTTCTTTGCTAGTATTATCATTTTCATCCAGTTGTTCAATGAATGAGCTTGGCCGAATTATCCGTAAATATTTTGTTCGTTTGGCCGAATTATCCGCAACATTTCGAATTATCCGTATGCATTTCGTTCGTTTGGCCGACTTTTACTGTATCCTCTTCTTCATACGACACATTTCCCTGTTCGTTAATCGTTGAGAATCAGATTTATAGACCTGCGATCATACATTTTGGGTTACGTATATTTACACATTGAGCTATCTTCAACACACCGACCACTTCACTTCTTCAAATGTCTCTTGAGCCCGTTCCGTATGAAATCTTCCCCAGGCCACGATGCTTTAAAACTAGGCCGGTCGCGCACCGCTTCCGCCCATGTCAGCAACCGCTCGTACTCGCGCGGGATTTCAAAATCCTGTAGGTAGGTGTCACGGATGATCTGGAACCGTCCGATGAACGGCGACACCGCCACGTCGGCTAGCGAGAATTGCGTGCCAAGGAAGTAGGGGCCAGTTGTAGATTGCTCTAGGAGGAGCTCGTTGATCTGGGAGTAGGGAGGTCACGATGAGGCTTATGAAAGAGAAGAAAAGAGAATAAAAAAGGTACGGATAGGTACCCGCTTGAAGCCCTTGAGAATGTCGTCGTAGATGGCCTTAACTGCTTGCTTGTCGTTGAGGGCGCCCAGGACCTTGTAACTCAGCGACGAAATCTTGGAATAGTACTCGATGAAAAACCGGATTTCGGCCCTCTTGATCGGGTCGGCGGGGAGAAGGCTGCGCGGGGGGTGGGATGGATGAGAGATGAGTTTTCGGGAATTCGGAAAGATAGGATTCGAGTTTTCAAGGTGAGGAGGCACGTACCCGGACTCAGGGTACAGGTCCGCCACGAGCTCGATGATCACCAGCGACTCGGCGATGTTCTTTCCCCGGATATTAATCGAGGGAACTTTGGTCTCGGGGTTGATATTTTTGTACCAGTCGGGTTTGTTCTGCAGATCGATTTCGATGGCCTCGTATTCCACGCCGGCCTCCTTGAGAGCGATGTTGGCTCGCTGCGCGTACGGGCAAACGCGTGCCGTGTAAAGCTTGATGGGGTCGGTCCCTGTGGGTCGGATGGGACGGATGGTGTGAGAGAGTTGGCTTTGTGTTTTCTATGGTTTCCAAAGAGCGGAGCTTGTGCTTACCGGTCATGTGTAGAGAGTAAAGAAGGCTATTTGGGATGAAACAACTGAAGGAGCACATTGGATATCGAGCTCCTTTATACGAATAAATGATGCAATCTGTGGATTTGTCATCGCCGCTTACAATCCCATGTCCCACAAAAATCGTTGTTACTCGATTTCCTTCGCCGTCCTAGCGCTATCGATCTTACCACGGAGTGCGGATAAATTCGGCCGAAGGAATTGGTCTACCTCACACCAGCATTCCGTAATTTCCAAGCATTGGTTGCTACGCCAATGCATAGGAACTAGAACATTATCTTTACGAACCCTGCTCATCAATTTGTGCTTCTACAAAATATTGTGTTTATTACCTATCTGTTCAAAAAAATAAAATAAAATAAAATAAATTAAAAATAAAAATTAATAGAGATTTAAGAGCTCTAGTTATGTATTTTATTTCTAGCAGCTAACTCTTGTTCTTTATCTGTTAACTTTATCTGATAAATTTATATACTAAATTTGTCTAACTGCTAATATTATCTATTTGTCAACTTTTAACTTTACTTACTAACTTTACTGATCATTATTATCAAATTAATAGATGTATTAATGAGTTTGATAATTACTGATAATATTAATTATCTACAAGTACTTATTAGTTATTTTAAGTTTAACATTGAAGTATTATATATTATATTTTTAATTCTTCTATTAACTAATAGTAATTTAGTAAGTTATAGACTTTAAGTATTTTAAAGTTAAAGTTCTTAATATATTCTTAGGTATAATTATAGTATTTTTAAAATAATAATGCTATTATTTATTACAATATTGTAAAAAGTCAGCAGAGAAATATATCAAGTTATTATCCAAATTAGTTACTATAATTTAGCCATATATTATATTAGGTATACTAGACAATCAGGATTGCTCTACTGTGTCAACTTGTATAAATAACTCAGATAGCTAAATAAGGACACAAAGTATTCCTAGCTAGTATACTATATTAAAATTTAAGATTTAAATTCTCAATAAAAACAGCTAAACATTATTAGAATTAGTAATCTATAATTAGCTATATATAAAAAAAGTAACTAGATAGTAACTACAATTATATAAAATATCTCCAAAATTTAAATAAATAAACCTCAGTCTAAAATCAAAGCAAAAAATCAACTATCTGGTATACTTAAAAGAAAAAACCTACTAATGAGCTACTACTAAGAAGTTATAAGCTATTTTCTACTCTAGTTTACTTTCTGATATATATAAAGAAGAAGTCTGCTACTCAAAGCTAATCTAGTATAAGATGTACCTTTATAATAAATCTATTTATACAAATAAAATAGTCTTTAATATAATATTAAGAAGTCTATTATATTTTAATATACTTATCAGACTAAGTCTGAAGAATATTGATGAGTAATCTATTACTTAAGAAAAACTGACATTTTTAAGTGAAGTTTGCTGATTCAGAAAGAATCTGTACTATCTAAGTTATTTTCAAGTAATTTACTAATTCAGAATGAATTTGTATCATCCAAGTTATTTTTAAGAGAAGTCTACTGATTCAGGAAGAATTTTTATCACCCAAGTTATCTGTTTTATTCAAGAAGTTTACTAAAATTACCACATTATATCAGACTGCCTAATTATATAGAAAACTTATTGAAATTATCTATTATATAAATAAGAGAACTTACTTAAGAATTCAGTATTATCTTTATATACTAAATACTAACAAAAATATCAGAAACTATGAATATTTTGTTACTTTTTGACAAAGTAACTAGGGGCTCAAGCCAATTTATATATTAGTCCCAACTTTATAATTTGCTTTTATTGAGATAGTATATTATATTCAGAAGCTCAACTGAAAAGATTTTCTTTAAATCTAGGTGGTATTTTAGCTTACAATAATATAATAGCCAAATTAGATATATTTGATATAATACTAATCTCAATCACTCTAGGAGAATAAGCAATCATCAGCATTTAAATATAAAGAGAAGTAATCTACTCAAGACTTATCAACTACTCAGTATTAGAAAGATCCCAACCAGAAGTCAGTATAGCTCAGAATTCTCAATCAGTACTAATAGACTTATTATCAAAAAATCTGACTCAATGAGAACAATTAGATAATACTAGTACTCTTAATGAATCAAAGGTCCAATTTGATTTAAGATTCAATTTGAACTCTATTTTTTGAAATATAATAACTTGATGAAAATATATTCTATATAAGAGGAATCTAATAAGCTAAAGATTATTAAATTTGGATATATTATTGTTAAGTTATTATATTTTGAAAAATAGAATTCAAATTACACTCTCAATTTAATTTAAATTTAATTTGATTTAAACTTAATTTAAATTAAAAAATCCCCAATTTGATTTAATTTGAATAACCCTCAATTCAATTTAATTCAAATTGATTTAATTTATTTGAGAGTACTAGTGATGATGTTATTTGGATATTGGTTTAGATTATAGTAGTCTTCACTATTACTTTCTTCTTTAAAGCCTTTGATAAGATAAGCTTTAGTCTTCTTATACTAGGTTTCATTTTTTTGATTTAGTGGTTCTGAATCTCTTTGATCACTTCTTCTATTATCACATTCTGTGATATAGTGTACAAACTATCCATATTAAAAGTATTGAACTTGGGCCTATCTCAGACTGAGTAATTTCTTTCTTTTTATAGTTGGTAGTTTCTACTATCTCTAAGTAAATAGTCTTGATTTCTTTATGATATATACCCTCTGTTGTCCTGTGAATAGCTCTGATTTTCACATATAGTGAGTTTTTTGATTTGCCCACCAATTAGTCTAACTTAGAGTTAAGGTTTTGGATTTTTTTTCTCTCTTTCTTTTACTTCTTAGCTGGTTTTCCTTTTTCTAATTTTTCTCATTCTTGAAGGAGTTCTTACAGAGTTTTGATCAAGAGGTCTTTCTTATCATTATTCTTATCATAATTACTCCAGATAGTTCCTTGTCTGATATCAAAAAATCCTTGAGCTCTATTTACTCATTCTTCAGACATTTAGATGTCTAGAGTATAGATATATTAAGTGATGTTTAGAGGAATCTCATTTATAAAGATCATTGGATCTATAATGTCTTGGTTGGTGGTATTGAATCAAGCTATATATATTTTTTTCTAAATTTTAGTAAAGAATACACTGGATGATTTACTGAGATTTATCCTCATCTCTATAATAGATTTTTGAATCTTATAGTAGGTTTCATTTTCTGTATATTTTTCAATAATCCAGTAGATCATGACTTTCTTAGGTTAGTACTATATAGATAGCTATTCTAAGATCTGAATATATATTACTTGCTACTTAGTTGAAAATTCTTTTGACTAGTTCTCTGAGTTGAGTCTTATAGATAGTAACTTTTCTCTAAGCAGAAAGATTCTTTAGAGCTATAATTCCTTCAATTCTATTAAAGAACTCTGGATATCTTACAAAGGTTGGCATTAAGATGGCCCTTTTATCATTACTATCTTTTAGTTCTAATTCTGATTCTAATTCTGATTCTGATTTAATTTCTGAGTTATTACTAGAGCTTGAGATACTTGGGTATCCTGGAGATAGTATAATGAATCTCAGATAAGATGCAGTATATCTGGATAATCTTGTAGGAGCTATTCTTAGTCCTTCTGATTTTGTAATTACTAATCCTAGTAGTAATTTGATGAAAGAGACTGGTGGGACTTTTGAGGATAACTAAGATTGAGCAATGAGTTCTCAAGTTCTTGTACAAACTTGTTGAAGTTTCTAGCAGAGCTGTCTATATTGTCTGGTTGATCTGGTTGATCTGATTGATCAGATGGTAAGTCTGATAATACTGGTTGAGGATTCTATACTATACTGAGATCCTTCTAATACTTAGTAGTTAGTAAGTTTTGAGATAATTACTTCTCTTTTTGTCTAAATACTAGTGATAACTCATTCTCTTATAGTGAGTGAGATGGATATTTTATCAAATATATCCAGTTAGGTTATTGGATTTTTGTAAGCTAAAAAGTTATATAGATTTAAAGAAAATCTTCTCAGTTGAGCTCTGAATATAACATACTGACTCAATAGAGATAAATTACAAGGTTGAAAATACTATATAGTTGGCTTAAGTCTCCAGTTATTTTGTCAAAAAGTAATAAATATTTTGTAATTCCTAATATTGGTATTTTAATCATATAATAGTCAAATCTAGATATAATGATTAATTTTTTTATTGAGATAGTTCTTAAATATAGCAGTGATTTGGATAATGCAGATAGTTTGTATGATATGAGCAGTTTCTTTATATTATTTATACATGATATTTATGTTTTCAGAAGTATGCTTATAATCTCTATATAGTACAATAATCTCTAAAAATATGTGATTTCTGGCATAATGATCTTATAGACTTTCTTATTAGGCAGTAGGTTACTGAAAAATAGTAGATAATATAGATTACTTAAAAATGACAGATGACTCAGATAACTTAGATAGTATGAATTCTTCTGAATTAGTAGACTTTTTGAATAATTATAACTTATATAACTCAGATAGTATAGATTCTTCTAAATTGATAGACTTTTTGAATATTAACTCAGATAATAAGAGTTCTCTCAATAAAGTTATATCAAAGACTACTTTGTTTGTATATAGTTATATTAAGTAACTGGTCACTGTAAAAGTATATCTTATTCGAAACTAATTTTGTAAGATAAACTTCTTAAACAAAGTTATATCAAAGACTGATTTCATTTATATAAATGTGAGTTTAATGTAAAGTTATATTAAATAGACTAGCTTTGTATTAAGAATACAAGTAGACTTCTTGAAATTAGTAGTAGTTGATTTCTCTTCTAATAGTGGCAAAGTTCTTTATTTAAACTTTTGTCAGATTTCTCAGATATTATATTAAAAAGTAAACTGAAGTGAAAATATGTTTAGAATTTTAGACTGAGATTTATTCACTCTTGTCTCTGTAATATTTTATATAAGTTTGTTGCTATCTCTATTACTATTTAGATAATTATTAAATATATAGTATAGCTAAATATAGTATGTGACTTTCTCTATACTTTTATAATATAGTATCTTCAGAGTATAGTGCCTTTAAGGTTCAGTTATTTTCAATCTAGCTATTTGTGCTATTTATATAGTTTCTATAGCAACTGATGATAATACATCTATTAAGAATACTACCACCAATATATCCTATCAATAAGTAGTCAGTTCTCTCATATATCTAATACTTAGAATGAGATCTGACATATCTTATATCATTAATAAAGTAGTGCAGTATTACCATACTATGATAATATATATTAGATGATAATTAAGAAGATTTTCTAATACTGAAAGGGATTAGCATACTATATACTTATATTGGATAGTGATATTAGATTGAGCAGAAGCAATGGTAAGGATTTTGGTAAGAGCAATAAGAAGAGCAACAGAATCTGGCTATCTGGTACATGTGATGCCAATTGGGCCAGAGACTTGGATGACCATTGGTCTATGACTGGATACCTCTTCCATATTGGTAAAAATGATGAAGAGTCTATCATTTCATGATAAATATATAAACAGAGTACTGTAGTAATATCATTAATACAAGCAGAGTATCAGGCATTGTCATTGGCAATAAAGAAAGCTATTTAGCTCTATGAGCTTTTAAAGGAACTCAGATTCACTCAGGAATACACTATGCTATACCAGAATAATCAGTCTATAATTGCACTTGCCAAAAATTTAGTACATAATAGTAAAATAAAGCATATCAATATACTATATTATTTTATATAGAAATGTATAGAAAATGATACCATATACTTAGAATACATCCCCATGGAGTATATGATCATCAATTCACTTATAAAAGCCTTTCCAAAGCTGAAGTTCAAACAATATATTAAAGAAATGGGTCTTGTGAGCTATTCACTAGTATTTAGTTAATTATAAGATATTTTTCAGACTATTAAAAGCCTCTCATACCATATATATATTGGTTATATCTCTTATTCATAAGAGAATTACATTCTTTATCTATAGGTAGATATTTTGGATATTTCAGATATATTTTAGAATACTTTTTGACCTATGAAAATTCCTTGAATATAGGATTTTATATAGTAAATTGGGTTATATATAGTGCTAGTTTTGTATATATTATGCATTGCTTTTATTCCAGTATATATTTTTTTTTAGTTATATATCTCATTGAGCAGGAGTATTAGGATGACAACTTGATATATCAGTATGTGACCTTATGCCATTTCATCAGATTTATGCAATTCATCAGTAACATATGAAATATACAATCTATATAACTTCAATAAAATGCTCCTCTCTTTACAATATAGTATATAAGATATCAATATATAGAATAAATTAAATTAACTTAAATTTAATCTCAAGTTATTGTATTCTAAAAATTGACTCTTAATTTTGAATTAAATAAGATCTTAATTTAATTTAAATTTAATTAAAATTATAAAATTCTCAATTTAATTTATTTAAAAGTATTATAAAATATTTTCTATAAAAATTAGTAGTCTTAATAATACTTATACTACTTAAATAGAGTTAAATTTCATAAATAATATTAATCTCTAAGATTACTATAATAATCATATATCTCTTATATCAATTTATAGGTAAATTTGTCTACAAAAAAAAATTAAATAAAAAAATTTTTTTATTAAAAATTTTATATCAAATTATATGTCAAAAAAAAAAAAATTAAAAATATAATTTTTGAAAAAAATTTAAATTAAATATTATATCAATTTTTTTTTAAAAATATTAAATTTTTTGCAGATAAATTTGTCTGTATCTGATTATGACATAAGGGATATATATATAGCTTTATAAAAATGAGATATTTAATTTTATAATTTATCTTTTCTAAAAACTAATATATAAGTTATCATCTCTATCAATATCTATTTATCTAGCTTTCTAGTTTTTATTAATATTAAACTAGTTTTTGAATAATTATGCTATAGTTAATATATAAAAATATGTAATAATATAAAATAGTATTATTATGACTAAGTAATACTATTATGATATTACTTTTATATTATCTTTGAGTAAATTTATATTTTATACTTTTTAGCTAATAGTTAGTTAAATCTAAAAGATCTTGAAAATATATAAATATTCTCAGAATTATAATTTAAAAAATCAATGAATTTTCTCTTTTCTATTAATTAAATAAATAATTAGGAGTTAGATTTTTAATTTATAGATAAGTTTTTAAATCAATTAAAATAAAACCATATCTAAAGATATTGTGATGTACGCAATTGACAACAGAGTACCGGTGACTACTAAGATCAGACGACATAATGGCGTGATAATCAAATAGACAGCCTGACCCATTAGGTGATCATCCCAAAAGAAGACAAGATAACCCGAGCCAAAATGAAGACCATGTTATTTAAGGAACCATACTCCACCTCAGGGATCGGCACCAAAGAACCAAGTACCCATCACACAATGCCTCCCATTCACCGATCCAACCAGACCTCCTGCCGCTCTACCCCTTTGCCTGGCCCAAAGACCCTGATCTTTGAAGCTATCAAGAAGGCCATCTGACACCCAGATACCTCTGAACACTTGAACTTCTATACCGAGGACCTTGGACACTTCATCAACTACCGGTATATAATGACCCAGTAGCTCAAAGACACTACCGAACGAATGACCCTCTGGCATGACTACGAAATTGGACACTGCCTTTGCAATGAGACTCAAGAAGATGACCGGGAAGGCCTCATTACCGAATTGATAACCACTAGCCAGCTAATCAAGAGAGCCCTCCGTGTCCACCAAATCTTCCGCCATATTCCCTGGGCCATAGTACACTTGCAAGGAGTAACAGCTGGTAGCCTCTCCCACCTTTCAACTGAAGATGCTGACTGGATAGAATCTGAAGTAGCCAACTCTACTGGCAGCAACCGCGTCGCCGTAGGAAGCCAACAAACCGAACCCACTCAGCCAGATTTCCAGACCACCCCACTCCGAGACAACCATCAAGGTCACCTAATGAGTCTTATGGAGATATTTGAAGGCCCACCCATTACCATAGAAGCACCCGTTGGGGCTACCCCAACCACCCACCACCCTGTCAGCCACAATTCACATCTCATCATTTGGGAACCGAATCAAGAAGAAGCCCAAGAAGTCCCTGTCTTTGAAGAGGAAGCCCAAGAACTCCAAGACCCTGCCCCTGAAGAAACCCCCTCTGACACTGAAACTGACGAGTTTCTAGAAGAAGAAGAGGAGCAACAGAGAGTCTACCAGTCCTCTGTCCGCATTCAAGCTGTTCAAGGGTTGGAGAATGTTGTAGAAGATGACTGGCCACTCTTCTACCCCCTCACCTCTTGGCCGGTGCTTCCCCCTTTTGAGGAGAGGTATGATGAAGAAGAAATCTTAACCCAGCAAGATTTGCCCACTGTGGACGAAGGGTACTATTTCCTCTAGAAAGCACCACCTGTCAGCCGTGAGAATTGTGCAGCCTTCACGTCAGCGTTTTCTCAGCAAGTCCGAATCCAGCATTGCCATCCAGTACCACCGTTTTCAGCATTTTGTCAGCAAGTCCGAATCCAGCATTGCCATCCAGTACCACCGTTTTCAGCATTTTGTCAGCAAATCCGAATCTAGCATTGCTATCTCTTATAACCCAATCTATAGTAAACAATAGCCTGCACCTCGCATCATGCAAGCCAATAACATAGCAAAGTTCGCCACAATGTAGTATACCTTAGCCTTAGTCGCGCCCCCCCATAGCTAGCAAACTTGTATAAGTAACCCTATATCCTTAGAGTGAATAAACCTCAGTCCATTGGTCTTTTATCTGAACGATGCAGAAGTCTAGTGTAAGATAATACCAACTTAAGTTTTTGAGAAACTTTGGGAAAAGACTCCAAGAGCCAAGGAAAACTCTTGTTCAAGAATCGCCACTAAGGAAAGCTGCCAGGAAAACCGCCGCCAAGTTAAGGAAATCGACCGCTACGAATATTCAAGTTTCAAGACCGCCACGCATTCGAGACCGCTGACCGCCGCCATTCGAGACCGCTATTCGAGACCGCCATTCGAGATTCGAGACCCAAGTTACCCAGCCAAAGGATACTAGACCGCCAAAGACCGACCTGCCAGCCATCGAACGTTTGAGCCATCAACATCCTGAGCCAACGTCAAACGATCTCCCGTTATTACTGCACGAATCGAACGACCTGTCACGTGACTATCGACCCGCGAACATCACCAACACCTTCAGTTATACATCGCGTGCTTCACACAAGTGGCACCATTGAGCAGTGTTTGAACCTTTAGTTATACAAATCGAATGCCACATTTTGGGGGCTCAACTGGGAAAGTTTTCAAAAGACTTGACCATTTGGCTCAAGAACCCAGCTATCTACAGTGGAGAACTTAGCAGGACCAAGTCAGCAACCAAACCAGGGGCAGCAACAGCC
>RBNI01000373.1:0-32493 GCA_003990745.1 Jimgerdemannia flammicorona | reverse complement strand
AGTATCCAGATCTTGACTATTATACCGCTAAACACCAAGAACATTTTGTTGCTTTTAACAAAGTAACTGGGGGCTCAAGCCAAACTACATCAACCCCCAACCTTGTAATTTGCCTCCATTGAGCCGGCACGTTACAATAGCTTAGAAAATTGTCTACCTAGGACACATCATCAATCAGACTGGAATTCATATAGACCCCATGAAGATTGAGACTGTTACAGTCTACCCAAGACTCAGAACAACTACAGAAGTCCATACCTTCCTTAGACTGACCTCCTACTATAGAAGATTTATCAAAGGATACTTCAATATTATAGTATTTATCTATAAGCTACTGAAGAAGAAGACCAAATTTGAATGGACCAAGAAATGATAAGAAACCTTCAATGAACTCAAGACCAGATTGATCCAAGCACCTATTCTCAGAAGACCAGATTGGAACCTAGAGTTCATCCTATAGACAGATGCAAGTACTATAGAACTTAGAGTAGTTCTAGCTTAGAAGAAAGATAGACATGAATATGTTATCTTCTATGCAAGCCAAGGTACCCATAGAGTAGAACAGAACTATGAGTTATACAAGCTTGAATACTTAGCAGTAGTTTGGGCAGTAGACAAGTTCCACTACTACCTAGCTGGGAAATACTTCACTATTCAAACAGACTATTATGCTCTCACCTAGCTATTCCACACTCTGAACCCTAAAGAAATATATGCCAGATAGATCTACAGGCTACAAAATAGTATGACTGTACTGTCAAGCACTGCTCAGGAAGAACTAATGTCAATACTGATGCACTCTCAAGGACATTCCAAAATACTCTCATCAAGACTATTCAACATGAATAAGGAGCTATACTATAGATTAATCAGCTATCTTGGATAACAGAAGATGCCCCACCACCTTGAACCCTAGACTATTACTATTATCAACTAGACTTGGAAACAATTTGAACTAGATAACACTATACTCAGAAAAGGAGGAAAGCTTATAATATCCAAATATAAGAAGTATTAAATAATGAAGGAAGCATACAAACAAGGACACTTAGGAGGAACCAACATATATGTATAATAAAGTAAGAAGAACTATATAGTGGCCTAAGATGGAAGAAGACCTGTGCCAATTTGTCAAAAGGTATGATAAGTGCTAAAAACAGAAACAAGATCAGCAAGATCAGGTATCTGAGTTATTAAGAATTGAGCCTATCTCTTTCTACTACATTGTAATAGATATCATTAGACCACTACCAGTAACATTATCAGAAAACTGCTATATTATAGTTATCATAGACCTCTTTATCAAATAGATAGAAGTAGGAGCATTATAAGAAGCCAATGCTCTCTCTATAGCTGATTTCCTATACCGAGAAATCATCTGCTACTACAAGACACCAAGGCAAATCACCACAGACTGTGGCACAGAATTCATCAATGGATTCCACAAGATAATGTATCAGAAATACAAGATTCAGTATATCAAGACCACCAGGTACTACTCTCAAGGAAATGGACAGACAAAAAGAACCAATAAGACTCTTAAAAACATCCTGGCAAAGATCTCAGATATATATGACAATTGAGATAACTACCTCTCAACTGCTCTCTCTGTCTTATGAGATATATAGTCACAGAGTATACACTTTACCCTAAGAGAACTGCTCTCCAGAGAAGAAGATTCCAATGAAATCTTAGCTATAAATCTAGATCTAACTTGGAGACAGATTGACTCAGAAATCCAGAGACTATACCAAGTTAGGAAAAAGGCTGAAGATTACATCATCAAGTCACAAGTACTGATAAGGAAGAATACAGAAAAGAATCACAAGACCCTAGAACTCATCCAAATTAGAGAAATGTTCCTACTGTATCAAAATATAATAGAAGTCTCATGGTCACAAAAACTGGAGCCCAAATGAGAAGGACCCTTCTATGTGTAAGATATTAAGAGAACTACCTTCTGGCTTAGAAAACTCTCAGAGACCATACTGCCTATCACAGTATACAGGAACAGACTCAAGAGGTACCATGAACCTATATAAGAGAAGTAAAATATAATGACTGCCTATAAAGTTCTAGTTTGCAAATCATAACAGCATATCCTATAACCAGTAGACAATCTGTCTGGACCATTCTCTAAGAGATACAGCATCAGAAACTACTCATTTATGAGACTTTCAAAGCCAGAGGAGTTTGAACCATCAACTGATTGATCAAGATCAGAATCAGGCCCTTGCTTTATATGAAGGAAGTGACTCTTCACTATCACACCAAAATACATAGAGAAGATATTAGCCCATAAATACTACTTTTTGATCTTCTGCCAGAGGTTATGGGATCAGTAAATTTTTCAGACTGGACTAATGAAAAGAATATTCAAGAGAAGATCCTTATTCAGGAGAAAGATATAATGGTGATCTCAGAATAATAACATCAATATAGGAGACAGCCTTTTCTTATAAGCCACTAGATCAAAGTACAGAAGATCATATAATATAACTCACTCAGGCTACAAGATATATAAGCAATGATGATCAACTGTGAGTCATTATGACTATAAGACAGATATCTCAAGAAATATAAAAGAAAGATCAAGAAACTACAGTAGCAGCAACTCAAACAAAGCTCACAGAAATAGTTCCAAAGACTTACTATAAACAAATACCTGCTACTTACTAAACCTCAAGATCCAGAAATCACTAAGACCCCTTAGTTTAGAAAAAAATATTCTAAGATATCAGAAGAGCTATAAGAACCTGCACAAAAAGAACTCCTAGTCTCAACCTGGGTACTGGTGACCCTTATCATTATATCCTCTACTACTGCAAAATAGAAATAAGAATTACTATTACTACCAAATATCTCTGAATATAGCAGGAATACAAAATAGGAAACCTCTTCTGCTGGGAATTCTCTCAGACCAATCTCCAAGAGATTCAAGATATCACCTCCATAGATGCATATAAAATAAGAATAGCTAAGAAGATTTATCAGATCTTCAGATATATACTATGGTCAATCCCTAACTTAGAGTATACTAGAATCTCAGACTTCAAGAAACTGTCAGCTTGCTATATCAATGCACTAAAGACCATAGTGGCCATAGAAACCTAGTCCACTATCATCCTCAATAGTGATGAAGTAGAAGAGTTCTAGTATCTCATCCTTTAAGACAATACAGATCAATTCCTACAAAGATTGATCTCAGTATTCCAAGGCCCCAGTATTTAGGTTAGATCTCCCCAAGACTCTACATTTGTTTCTTATTTTATAGAAGAGAACCTCATAGATTAGAGAGCCCTAGATCTTCTTGCTCTCACTACTGCCATGTGATGATATCACCAGTAATAATGTCATTCCACATGATATATGTATACAAAACATACAAAATAGATGAAATGTTTATAGATCTCATTTTCTTCAGCAGTGATAAAGATAAAGCCCCTATAGTCCTAAACATTCTGCTCTAAGTTCTTAATAATACTAAAATTTTCTGGTATCCTTTTTCTATGTAACTAAATTTTACCAGTATTCTTTTCCTATACTATTAAAATCTACTAGCATTCTGAACTTATGTAACCATTTATACAGATACTTGAATTTATACTTACAACTATAGTCTTTTATATTCCAGTATTTTATTTAGTTATTGGAATTTATATTTATATAGCTTTATAACTTAGTAACTATTGAATTATATTTTGTATAAATATCTCTCTTACTTCTTTTAAAATAAAGTTAGTCAAGTTCACTTACCCTCAATTCTATGCAAGCAATTTAAGAGATAATAAGACAGTTTAAAGATAAGAAGTTTAAGGGCTATAAGACCTTAGGAAGACACTCCAATAAGAACTTGCTTATAGCAAACTTGTGGTTAGTCTAAGAGATATATCTTGAAGAAAATCTGATATATTTGAAGGACTCAGTATCCATTATATAACAATATATAGTAGCATACATATATCAAAGAGGTATTTTTAGCTATAGCTGCTTAGTGCTAGTAGAACTTATAATCTATATTGTAATAAATAGAAGAAGTAAACTATTTTATTAAACTTATATAGATTATATATTTTAAATATTTATAATACTTTAGCATAGTTTATTTCTTTTCTCTGTCTTTCTTGAATATTCTATAATCTTCCAGCACTTTTCGCATACTTAGAAATCTCCTTCTTGGTACCGAGTATTAACTAGTACTTATTTAGCTAGTCACAGAATATCCTGGAAACTTGTAGAACTTTATTTATCATCATTTATCATCTTTGCTGAGAACTTTCCTCTTGGCATTTTCTTTTGATTTCTCAGATCCTTCCGGATCCTTTCTTCAAATCTTGTATAAATATCCCCTTTGTTCTCATGAATAAAGTCTCAGAATATTTTCTCTCAGAAATCCTTCAAGAATACTTGAATTCTTAGTATCTCTTCAAGCTACTTAGGACTATCAGAACTAGTTACTTCCTCATTTAGAAACTAGAACTGTTACACTTGGTAGTAGTAGTTAAGTTATACCTAGCCTTATTAAGATACCTCTCAAGATATCAGTCACAACACTATGGAGGACAATAGGTGAAATCCTTCACACAGTACTTACAGTTCAGGCAATGCCTCATACAATCAGCAAGAAGAAGAGAAACAGCAAAACCCTACTCAGTCAAATGGGACCATTGAGAGTCTTTTGCAGACTGCATTAGCTCAGATTGCTCAACTTCAAGAACATATAGAAAGAAAGGAAAGCAAAGCTCCTGCTCATATCTCTACATCTCCACTGATATCAATATATCTGACAGCAGTCACTATCAAGCCTCAGAAGCCTGACACTTTTGATGGTCAAAGAGAAGGACTGTCTACCAATGCCTGGCTTTTCCAATTGGAGCAATATGGAGAACTGACCAATTTGGAAGAAGCAACACTAGTCTAATTCACTGCCACACTCCTCTGAGAGAATGCTGCAATCTGGTGGTAAAACCATATCCAGAATACCAGATTTGCTGGCTGGATCAGAACCTGGAATGAATTCTCTAATGCTATTCAAGGCCAATTCAAACTAGTCAACAGCACTAAGGCTGTGCGAGACTGTCTGGCAAATGTCAAATAACTTAAGTCTGTGCAAGTATACAATGTAAAATTCCTATCAATCCTGCTAGAATTACCATATGTCACTGAAGACAAGAAGGTTGACAAGTACATCTGAGGCCTAAAAGGTCAAATCTGAGTTCATGTTGAACTAGAAGAACCCAAGGACCTAGATACAGTAATGAAAATTGCTGATAGGTTTGATGTCATCACCTATGGTCACCACTTTGAACAGAAGAGACTGCCTTTCAACAACAACAACCACAGAAGAGAGGAACCCAAAGTCAGAACTGTTGGACCTGCCCCCATGGACCTAGACACCATCAATAAGAATAAGAAAGGCAAGCTTACACCCAAGGAAAAGGAGTACCTCAAGAAGGCTAGAGCCTACTTCTTTTGCCATCAGCCTGGTCACATTGCAACTAAATGTCCCAAGAAAACTGCCAAACCAAAGAGGATCCTAGTCCTGTCCAAAGACACTCAAGGACAACCAGTTGAACAAGAAGTTGTACTCAATTTCATGCAAGTCAACCCCAAGGCCCAGATCCCTCAAGCACAGTCAGAAGGAGCCATTGGTTTAGACCTTCAAGCAGTACAACAAGTCACTATTCCTGCATATGAAAGAAGACTCATTCCAACTGGCCTTTCAGTCGAAATTCTCAAGAAATATTATACAAGAATTGCACCAAGATCTGGCCTCAGTTTCAAGCACTCATTAGATATTGGTGCTGGAGTCATTGACCCTGACTTTTGAGGCAAAATGCAAGTCCTGCTAGTCAACCACAAGAACCAACCATATACTATCAATGAAGGTGACAGAATTGCCCAGCTTATTCTAGAGTGAGCCACCCTACCAGTTATCAAAGAAGTCACCAAGCTGTCTCCAACCAAGTGAGATCAGAAAGGCTTTGACAGTACTGACAAAGTTGCAAGCATAGCCAAGAACTGAGCCAATTCAATGCTCATTTTCAAAGGTCTAGTCAAGGGACAAGAACTAGATGTTCTCATAGACAGTGGAGCTGTTGGGAACTTCATCAATAAGAACCTCATTGACAAGCTCAAGATTCTTACCAAACCAGCTGGTAAGAATGATGGAGTTGTTATCGCAGATGACACCACCTTACCAATTGACTCAATTGCTGCTAAACTTCCCCTCAAGATCCAGAAGTACTGGGAATGTTTAGATTTCGAGATAGCACTACTAGGAGACCATGATCTGATCCTAGGCAAACCCTAGCTTATACAATATAACCCTCAGATTGATTGAACCAAGAATGAAGTCACCTTGATCCAAGATAGAGCCAACATTACCATCAAGCCAGACAAGACTCAGATGAGAACCCCAATTGCTACTCTTTTGGCAATTCAGTTCAAGAAGGCTCTCAAGAAAGCTATCTGTGCCTTTGTGGTACTGATCTGATCAAAGAAAGAAGATAAGAAGCTATCCATTAGTGAAAGCATCAAATTACTACTAAATAAGTACAAGGATGTCTTCCCAGACAAACTACCTGGTCTATCACCTTCAAGAGACCATGACTACAAAATCAAGTTGGTACCTGATATAGCTATATCTAAGAAGAAAATGTACTACATGTCTCCACTCGAAATTGAAACAGTTAAGAAGAAACTCAATGAACTCATTGAGCAAGAAGCTATTCAACCAAGCAAGTCACCCTTTGGCTCCCCAGTCCTATTTGTCAAGAAAAAGGATGATACTCTGCGAATGTGTATAGACTACCAAGTACTCAACAAGATCACAGTCAAGAACCATTACTCACTACCACTCATAGATCAAATCTTTGATACTCTCAAAAATGCAAAGTACTTCACCAAGATTGATCTCACCTCTGGGTATCACCAAATTCAAATCAAGCCAGAAGACATACCCAAGACTGCCTTTATGATACTCTTTGGACTCTATGAATTTCTAGTCATGGCCTTTGGTCTCACCAATGTACCAGCAACCTTTCAAGACCTCATGCAAACTGTCTTCAAGGATCAGCTCTATATCTTTGTACTTGTATATATTGATGATATCCTGATCTTCAGTAGCACTGAAGAAGAATACCTCAAGCATATTGAACAAGTCCTCAAGATCCTCCGCAAGAACAAGCTCTATGCAAAGCTCAAGAAATGTGAATTTTTCAAGGATCAAGTCGAATACCTTGGATACATTGTATCAGCCAAAGGAATTCAAGTAGACCCAAGGAAAATACAAGTCATTGAACAGTGGCCTGTACCAGCAAACCTCACTGAACTCAGGTCCTTCCTTGGTCTGGCTGGATACTACTGTCGATTTGTCAAGAACTTCTCTGGCATTGCAGAATCTTTGACAAATCTCCTGCAAAAGAAACCCAACTCTGACCTCTATGTCCCCTATATTTGGGATGCTTTCTGTCAACAAGCCTTTCAAGAACTCAAGAACTACCTGACCTATGCACCTGTCCTTAGAAACATGGACCCAAACTTGAAGTTCACGGTCACTACAGATACATCTAACTTTGCCATTGATGCAGTTATTTCCCAAGATGATGGTCAAGGACACCGACCTATTGCCTTTGAGTCAAGAAAATTGTCCCCAGTGGAACAAAAGCTAGCTACTCACGAAAAGGAACTCCTGGCAATTATGCATGCTCTCAAGACCTGGTGACACTATCTAGAAGGAGTTGAGTTCAATGTGATCACCGATCACAGATCCCTTCAGTACATCAACACTCAACCAACCCTTTCTCGCCAACAAGCCAAGTGGAGCCAATTACTTCAGACCTTTACCCCAAACATTATTTATAAGCCTGGCAAAACTCTAGTTGTACCAAATGCACTGTCAAGAAGACCTAATCTTGCCACGATCTTACAAGTCACCATGGCATCTGAATTCCTCAATCAGATCAAGAAGGCATATGAACAAGACTCTCTGGTTCTACAAAGGAATACTAAGGAATTCAAGGAAAAGTACACCATCAAGGACAACCTTGTATACTATCAAGACAAAGTATATATTCCTACCAACCCTGAACTACGGTACAAGATCCTTCATGAACATCATGACTCCCCACTAGCTGGTCACCTTGAAACTGAGAAGACCATCAAGAATATCCAACGAGACTACTACTGGCCAAACATGCTCAAGGAAATCAAAGAGTATGTCCAAAGCTATGATCTTTGTCAAAGAAACAAGTTAAGCAACCAAGCACCTGCTGGTCTTCTATAACCCTTGTCAATTCCAACCAAGAAGTTTGAACAAGTCACAATGGACTTCATTGTACAACTCCCATGAACCAAAACAGGCTATGATGCTATTATTGTGTTTGTGGACCATCTCACCAAGATTACAATTGCCGAGCCAACCACAACTAATGCCACTACCCCAGAAATTGCAAGAATCTTCTTCAAGACTGTCTTCCATCATTATGGACTTCTCTGAGTAATTATCAGCAACTGCGACCCCAAGTTCACAAGTCACTTCTGGCAAGTACTCTTCAAGACCCTTGGAACCCAAATTGCTATGTCCACTGCCTTCCATCCTCAAACTGATGGACAGACTGAGCGAATGAACAGAACACTTGAACAAATGCTCAGAAACTATGTGTCTTATGAGCAAGATGATTGGGACTACTATCTGACCTATGCTGAGTTCACCTACAACAATGTCAACCAATCATCAACTGGCCTTTCCCCATTCTAGCTACTTCATGGTTAAAACCCCAAGACCCCTGCAAGTCTAGTCCAATTCCAGCAATCCAGTCACACTCAAGTCCCCACAGCCCAGAACCTTATTGACAAAATGGATTCCCTTCTCAAGATCACTACTACAAACCTGCAAAAGGCTCAGCAACATCAAGCTAAGTATGCAGACAAGAAGTGGTGAGATGTCATATACAATATTGGTGATATGGTTCTACTCAAAGCCAACAACATCAAGGTTCAATCTCAAGTCAACCACCAGTCAGCCAAATTCCAGCCCAAGTACCTTGGATCCTTCGAAATCACTGAGCAAGTCTCTACCTGGTCTTACCATCTCAACTTGCCAACAACCATGTGTATACACCCAGTATTCCATGTGTCACAACTTAAGGCCTAGAACCAGTCACCCCCATACCCTGGCCAAATTCTGACACCATCAGCACCAGTCATAGTTGAAGACCACATCAAGTATGAAGTTGAGAAAATTTTAGACAAGCGAGTCCGATACCGTTGCACAGAATACCTAGTCAAGTGAATGGGTTACCCTGAATATGATGCCACCTAGGAACCTGCCACCAATCTCAAGAACTCTCAAGACCTCATCCAAGAGTTTGAGCAAAAAGGAACTCATTGACTGCCCATGAGGTTCTCCTCTTGGATAGTAGATGACCTACTGTGCTGATCAGATACATTACGCATTGGGGCTCTCTAAGGGATACAGCATCAGAAACAAGAGATACAGGAGAACCCTATAAATCCTGCAACCAATGAGGTTTGAACCAGTTCTCATCTGATCAAGATGATACTTTGGCCCTCGCTTTATACAAGGATGGCCAATCCTTGCCAATGAGTTGATATATTTAATTTGAAGTTTCTTTTAGTCTTATTG
This sequence comes from Jimgerdemannia flammicorona, assembly GCA_003990745.1. Lineage (NCBI taxonomy): Eukaryota > Fungi > Mucoromycota > Endogonomycetes > Endogonales > Endogonaceae > Jimgerdemannia > Jimgerdemannia flammicorona. The sequence goes on along the minus strand of RBNI01000373.1, from coordinate 22,844 downwards.
TTTATTATGTGTAACTTTGAGAATTCAATGAGGACATTGATTCTTAAGGAGAGGGAGATATAATATTTTAGCATAGTTTATTTCTTTTCTCTGTCTTTCTTGAATATTCTATAACCTTCTGGCACTTTCCATGTATTTAGAAATTCCCTTCTTGGCGCTGAGCATTAACTAGTACTTATTTAGTTAGTCACTGAATGTCCTGGAAACTTATAGAACTTTATTTGTCATCATTTGTCATCTTTACCAAGAACTTTCCTCTTGGCATTTTCCTTTGATTTCTCAGATCCTTCTGGATCCTTCTTTCAGATCTTATATAAATATCCCCTTTGTTCTCACAAATAAAGTCTCAGAATATTTTCTCCCAGAAATCCTTCGAGAACACTTGAACCCTTAGTATCTCTTCAAGCTACTTAGGATCACCAGAACTAGTCACTTCCTTATTTAGAAACTAGAACCATTACATTGCTAGTGATATAGTAAGTATGGAATTATAGAGTGGGTGTCATTTTTCACAATAATTATTCAATATGAACAGTATAACTAAAATTCTATCTTTGAATATCAATAGGCTATAGAGTGTAGCAAGACACTAGAATATTTTTAACTAGTTGAAGGAGCTAGATGCAGATCTGTTTCTACTGCAGAATATTGGATGTGATGTAAACTTAGACATACTGAACTAGATGAAGGAATGTAGAGAAGTAGCTGTTTAGCAGAGCCAGGTGGGCATTTTGATTAAGAAGAGTAGAGGAGATATTGGAGATATTAGACATTGAGAGAGCAGAGTGATATAGGGGGTATGATAGAAACTAAGCTGGAGCTCTCTAACTATTGGGTCTTTTTATTGTCCAGTAGAAAGAGGAGAATGAGTAGAGTAGATAAGAGAACTTAGAGATACAGAGATGCTGGTAGAGGTAGAGATTGATTGTTTGAGTAGAGACTTCAATATGATCTGGAATGGACTATTGATAGGACAGATGAAGAGAGGAAGATAACTAGTAGGAGTGGGAGTATGAAAGACTGAGCGAATATTGAAAGATTGAGCTCTTTGGTAGATATAAGATAACTTGGGTGGGGGGACTACAGGGTCTATACTTACTGAGTGGTAGGGTTGAGCTTGAGGATCAACTGGATCTTAACTGTAGAGTGTTGGGAAGAGGATGTTTGGAGTTCTTTAAAGATGATATGATGTCTATAGTCTGACCATTGGGGTTTGCTTAATTGTGGGAGGTTTGGGAAAAGTGGAGAGAGATCTGGATATTAGTATCTGAATATCTCTTTACTGAAGAAGCCTATATTGTAAAATGTATAAGTGGTGATATAAGTTCCAGAATTCTTAGCTGGAGATTGGGGACTGGTAGTAGTATTTGAAATCTGATACTTAAAGGTTCTAAGGAGAGAAGGGAGGGTGAGGAGTAATGAGAGAAGAAATTAACAATAATAGACCTCTCAGAGATTGAAGAAGTTATTAAAGATCTGGACTAATTTACTGAACAATAGAGAGGAGGGAGATTAGAGAATTCAGTAGATCTGGTTCAAGGTAGAGGAGCTGAAGAGAATGCTGAGGCAGGAGGAAGATCTGCAGATAAAGGATATGGTGGCTCAGTTGAGGTAACAGAGTATAGAAGAAGAGAAGTAGCCTATAAAGTTTCTGTCAAGACTTCTTCATATAAGAAGAGTGAGACAATAGTGAGAGAGAGTATTGGATGAGACTGGAGAGATAGTGGTTGGAATTCTAGAGATCTTAGACCAGTTGAACTTGAGTAGTTATAGAGTAAGAAGAAAGGTAGAGAAAATGCTCTAGACATTGAATGATATCTGGAGAATTGATACCCAGATCCAGCAGAGGGCCTTAGAGATCTTGAAGTTCCTGTCCAAGGTGGGGAGATATGTAGGATCTTGATAATAATAAGTCTCAGAACTGCTCTTAGAGAGGATAGACTACCTTGAGATTTCTGGAAGAGAATAGCTGGTATAAAGTTGGCTTTGGAGGAGATGGTGGGAATGTGCAATGAGATTATTGGATCAAGAGAGTGAATTAGAAGACAGCAACTAGGTCTGGTAGCTCTGCTGTATAAGAACAAGGAGAGATGAGAGAAGTGGAAGAACTAGAGATTGATCATGCTTTTGGATATATGTAATAGAATGAGTAAATAAACAAACAGATGAGATGTGATATACAATGAACAATCATATGATCCAGCAATGATATCATTATTGATAATATATGATATATAATTGATAAATATAATAAATGATACAAATGATGTAAATAAATGATATCTAGCTTATTCCTAGCAATTAGTATTATAGCAACTAGCATTATAGCAACTGATTATTGTCTAATAATAAAGGTCCTAATTATAAAGTATTTTTGATTATAAACCACCTGATAAAGGATATAATCACAAACCTTATTATAGTTACCAAATTAGTCACTTATACTTAGAGTATCTCTAACAGTCCTACTAAATAGATTATTACTGCTAAATTTAACAGTGCTAAGCCCCAAAACATTTCAGTAATCTTTGTAAATGAGCTGTAAATTTGATAACTTTTAAATTTTTTTACTAAATATACTAGAATAGGACTGACTATTATATTTATTTTCCATGCAACATATTCTCTATTGAGTCTTCTAGACTCCAACACCCACCCCTCATATATATATACTCTTTGGTTTAGTAGATCCTCACTTTTATCTGACTGACAAACCTACTAACATCTTTACTAATATGAATGTCAACTCCCCCCTCTCTCTTACTGAGTTCTTTGATGATGATGAAGAACTTCTTTTTCTTCAAAACACCCAAATTCTCATCATGTCTACTATCTCTATACATTTTCTATATTTATGCTGTGGTGATATGATGGATTGTATAACAGATTACCATAATTGATAGTGAAGATATTTTGATATTTATTGAGGAGTTCTATCAGTTGTTGCTGTTGCTGGAGTATCAATTCTTCTCCAATGTTGGTGAAAGACTTCACTATCTCCTGGGTCACAGAGGGGCCTTTCCTTTCTTCTGGAACCTTTTGCCATTTCCTAATAAGTTTAGTTTATAAACTTCTCTGTAAGTTCAGTTGAGAAAGTGTACCAGATATCCTATGATGGTTTCTTTTAGCAAGATAATGATTTCCCAACTTTAGTTGGTTGCTCGAGAGTGTGCTGAGTTCATTTTATCAGAAAAAGTATATCCTTCTATGTCCAGATATAAGATATCTTCATTGGGTTCAAAGAAGAGATTTCTTGGATCAGGTGGTGCAAAGATTTTGAATGTAGTTTGTTCTCTAGACTCCAAGATGAGATTCTTGTGCAGTTTGACTGATTGGTAGTATACTTGCTAGGGGATATTCCTCTTGAGGTAGTTGACTTGAAGAAGATATACTTTCTTCTTATCTGAACTTCCAAATCCTTTGGCTTATCTTATTCCTTCAGTCAGTTCAGAGACTTCTTATAACTGCAGGGTCTTGACCTTCATGAAGACTGCTTGAGCAATCTTCTGTCCTCTAATAATTCAATGCTATTCCATATTGCTATTGTGTAGGATAATCTTGATTTCACCTGTATATTCTGGGTCAATGGTGCCTCTTTCTATGGTTATTCCTTGTCTGGCAAGTCTAGACCTTGAGGTCAATTGGATGTAAGCTCCTTGGAGTGGCTGCATGACTGGTCCAGTTCTGATTATGAATGTTTTTCCAGACTTGATGGATTTATCCTCCAGACTGTGAAGATCATACCCTACATCTTCTGGGTGGACTTTGGTCAGGGGTTTGGCCTTGGAATATAGCAGGGCATATTGGACAATATCCTTGCTGAATTCAGGCTGTCCTTGGGCTGAGGCTCTACTAGCAGAGAGTCTCTAGGCTCTGAGATTAAGGTGTGGCCATCTGGCTCCAGTAGAAGGGTCTTGGAGATAGTTGATCTCTCTTCTTCCTGTAGGGTCTAGGGCTTCCATGAAGTTGGTGGCATCTTCTACTCATCCTTGATGGGTTGCATGTCTGATGAGAGCTAGGATATCTTCTCCTAAATCATAGATCTTGAGGGTCCTTCTTTCTGGCTTCTTGGTCTGGCTTTTTCAAATCTGACCTCTGTTATCTCCTCCCTTCAAGGTGTGGATTGCAACATTATAGCTGAGGTAAATCTTCTGATATCTTCAGTCTTGGTAATCTGGGTGTCTTCTATAGTTACAATATCCCATTTCTTGGAAATGATATTCCTGGTTGTTAATTTCTTGTTGTCTTGAGAATTGGTATCTATCTTGATCATAAGTTGGGAAAAGAGTAGACAAGAGATATACTTCTGTTCAGGTGAAGAAACTTTGTCTTCTAAATCAACTTTATAACTTGATGGTAACTTCTTAGAAGGTAGTTGACTGTGCAACTATATTCAGGGGTTCTGGTCTCTGGGGTCTCTATCTCTCCTATTGGTCTAGTAAGTGGCACTGGTAGCAGTAGTCTTGGGGAGAGTGGAAGACCATTTGGTATAGACATCTTCCTAGCTGGAAAGCTCTTTCTTGGTGAGTTTCTTTCTTGGGAATAATAGAGATTGTGCTGAGTCCTTCTTCTATATTCCAAGAGTCATTATCTTCAGGTGGTATCTAGCAAGGGTCATCCCATAAGATGAGTTCAGAGACCTCTTCTTCCTCAGGTACTTCTTGTTCAGGAACTTCTTGGTCAGGAGCTTCTTCTTTCTCAGATGATTCTTGTCCCCAAATTGCTTGTACTTCTGCAGCTTCAGCTGCAGGTGTCTCCAGAACATGTCTGCATTTTTTCTTCTTTCTGCACTCAGGGCAGGCTGTGCCAGGCAAATTCCTTGTTCCAATGATCTTAGAGGAGTACTTGGAATACTTGTATCTCTTAAGACAGGTGGAGTATTCTTTGATTTCTCCTGCAATGACTCCAATGGTAATGGGGATAGTGTTCTTGGCCCATACATTGTCTTCTGGTCTATCATCCACTAGGTTAATTTGGAGATTAAGTCTGGGATCATTTCCATCTTCAGATTCTTCTTTCTTCTCTGTGGTAGACTCTTTGCTACTGGCATATTCTTTCTGGATAGTAACCTTCTTCTTCTTTGATTGCTCATAACTGGTCATCTTAACTCTGTACTTCTTGCCTTGATAGTCAAACTTGAGTACTTGTTGACTGATATCAACAACTGTATTTATTTCCTTCATCCAGTTGGTGCCAAGGATTATGTCATAGGTAATAGCTTCAGTTATAACTGCTTTCAAGATGGAGAACTGAATGTGTCCAAGAGAGATGGTGATGTTTCATACTTCTCCAAGGAGTTGAGTTCAGGCTCTATCTGCTACTATGATGCTGAGGTTGGATGGTCCATCAATGGGCCATTGGAGGGTATCCAGGAATTGCTTAGCAATGATACAGATAGCTGCTCCTATATCTATGAGGATTTTCACTTTTTGTCCTCCAATGTCTCTATGTAAATAGGTGCTGACATGTCTCTCTGTAGCCTGGATAGGTGTGGGAGTAGACTCTTGCTGTAGGATTGGAACTCTGCTAGTGCTGGACCTGGTGGTCCTTAGCAATTTGTTTTGGACTCTAGCTGGTATTAGTTGCAGGAACTGCAAAAGGGGAACCTCTATCTTAGCTTCTTAAATCTTCTGCCAGACTTCATTGTAGATATCTCTAGGCATGGTCTTTAGAGTATACTTCTTCTTGGGTTTCAGGGCAGTGAGTTTCTGTTCTTCTTATTTCATCTCTTCATCCTCTGGTGGTAACTCATTTATCTCAGAGACAAAAGGTGAGAGAGTCTGGGGAGGTGTTTCTACTTGCTCCTCTTCATGCTCTTCATCTTCCTAGATAATTCTTCTGCTGGTATTCCTGGATGGCCTTCCTATGGGTCTCTTTCTTTTCTCTGCTGGGTAGACTGTTTTTTGAGTGGTAACCTTGGTAGGGTACAAGTCTAGGTCACTGTAGTCTTCACTATTCCTTGAAATCTTCAATAGGATGGGCTTCAGTCTTCTTGTACTGAGTGTCATTCCTTTGGTTTGGTGGTTCTGAGTTCCTTTGGTTACTTCTTTTGTTGTCACATTTAGTGGCATAGTATCCAAATTGTTCACAGTAGAAGTATTAGACTTGGGCTTATCTCAGACAGGGTATCTTCTTTCCTCTTACTAGTAGCTCCTATTATCTCTTGATAGATAACCTTGGCTCCTCTGTGACAGATATCCTCTGTTATCTTGGTAGCTCTAATTTTCACATGTAGTGAGTTTTTTAATCTGTCCAACCAATTGGTCCAACTTGGAGCTAAGGTCTTGGATTTCACTTCTGTTTTTCTTTTCTTTCTTAGCTGGCCTTCTTTCTTCAGATCTCTCTTGTCCTTGGAGGAGTCCTTGTAGGACTTTGACCAGGATGTCTTTTTTATCTTTTTTCTTGTCATGATCACTCCAGGTGATTTCTTATCTGACATCAAAGAATCCTTAGGCTGCATCTACTTACTCTTTGGACCTTCTGATGCCTAGAGTGTAGATATGCTGAACAATGTTCAGGGGAATTCCATTCATGAAGATCATTGGACCTATGATGTCTTGGTTGGTGGCATTGAATCTAGCAGCATACATTCTCTTCTAGATTCTTATGAAGAAGGCTCTGGGTGATTCTCCAAGATTCATCTTCATCACTATGATGGATTCTTGAGCCTTATAGTAGGTTTCATTTCCTGCATATTTTTCAATAAGTCAGTGGACCATGGCTATGTACTCCAGCTTATAAGATGCTGCTGCTTGTATTTGTCTTGCTAGTTCTGAATTCAGATTATTTGCTATTCAGTGAAAGATTCCTCTAACTGGTTCTCTGAGCTGGGCCTTGTAGATGGTGATTTTCCTTTCATCTGAGAGATTTCTCAAGGCTGCAATTTCTTCAATTCTATCAAGAAATTCTCTGGGGTCTTCCTCTGGATATCCTGCAAAGGTTGGCAGTGAGGTGGCCATTTCATTGTCACTTTCTTCTGATTCTGGTTCTGGTCCAGATTCTGATTCTAATTCACTCTCTGAGCTATCACTGGAGATGGGGGTGCTTGGGTATTCTGAGGATAGTGTTCTGGACCTTGGATGAAGTGGAATAAGTCTAGGTATTCTTGTAGGAGCTACTTTCAATTCTGTGAGAGCTGGTGATAAGGGTTTGATGGGTGAGATTGGTGGGACTGGTATGGAGTATCTGGCTGTAAAATCTCAGGCTTGTATAATAAGATCTTTTAGTTTCTGTACAAGTTCTTCAAAATCTCCAATAGGGCCACCTATGTTGTCTGGTTGATCTGGTTGGGGATTTCAGGCTGTACTAGTTTCTAGTTCTGGTTGGAATTCTTCTAATACTAGGTAATTGGTAAGTCTTGATATGATTACTTCTCTTCCTGTCTAGATATTGATAATAACTAGTTCTCCTGTAGTGGCAGAGATTGGTGTTATATCAAATGTATCCAGTTTGACTGTAGGTTCTTGTGAGCTGAAAAGTCACATCAATTGTAACAATTTTACAGTCATATTTAGTCTTAGTATATTTTTCACATCTTTTAGTTAGTCTTTTCTTGTTATTTCTTGAATATTCTACTATGTTCTGCCACCTTCTACTTGCTTAGAAACCTTCTCTCAGTGCCCAGACACTACTAGAACATTCTTGTCTTTCCTTGACACCAAGCATCTTATCTTAGCTAGTCATAAAACCTTTCAGAATATTGTAGAATAGTATTAGTCAGCTTTGCCAAGAATCTATTTCTTGGCATTTCTCTTTCTTTTCAAGATTCTTCTAGATCTTTCTTTTAGATCATGTATAAATATCCTTGTTCTCTATCTGAATAAAGCTCAGAATATTTTCTCCCAGAAATTCTTCAAGAATACTTGAACCTTTAAGTATCTCTCTGAGCTACTTTAGGCCAACCAGAACTTTCAGATTTAGCTACTTCCTCTTAAAGAAACTAGAACTATTTCATTTAGTAGCAGTAGTGTTGTTATATCTTGCCTTATTAAGAAACCTCACATGAATTCAGAAACCAGTCACAACTAGTCATATAAACCTGAAATGAGCTATGAAGAGTCAGCCTACCAGCCAGACCCCTCTGCTACAGAAGAAGCAGGAGGATTGCAGCTCAACATAGAAAATATGATCAATGCCATAGTCCACCAAATTCAAGAACTTCAAGCACAACTAGAATACCAGAAAACACAAACTATGGGAACATCACATCCTGCTGTAGCACCAGTCAGTTTCAAGTCACTCAAGCTAGATATCTTTGACAGCTATTGAGGAGGACTATCTACAGATGCATGGACCTTTCAATTGGACTAATACTTCAAACTCACAAGAATAAAAAATGACATACAAGTCTAATTTGCCACCACACTTCTCTGAGAAAATGCAGCCATCTGGTGGTGCAATCATATCATAGTTACATCTGTATACTCATATATACAAATCAGAGATTGAGAAGCTTTCAAGAGAGCCCTTCACAAGCAGTTCAAGCCTGCTAATGCCACCAAGTTAGCCAGGGACAAGCTAGTGAATATCAAGTAACTTAAGTCTGTGCAAAGCTACAATGCACAATTCTTGTCAATCCTACTTGAGCTACTAGTGATATCTAAGGATAAAAAGATAGACTGCTATGTCTAAGGTCTGAAGGGAAACACATGAGTTAAGGTTGAGCTAGAAGAGCCCAAATCTCTTGATGAAGCTATGAGAATTGCCAATAGATTTAATATTATCACCTTTGACAACTGCTTTGAACCAGAATGCCACAAGAAGAACCACTTCAAGAACCGCCACAGAAACCAACCAAGAACAGTTGGCCCAGTACCAATGGACTTAGATACCATGAACAAAAAGAACACCAAGCTCACCTCTGAAGAAAAGGACCACCTAAAGAAATCTGGAGTCTGTTTCTTCTGTTGCCAAACAGAACACATTGTAACCAAATGTTCTAGGAAGACTAGCAAACTCTCAAGACCAGTTACCATGTTGTTCAAGGATATACCTGTCAATCCCACTATCAGTCAACTTGAGCTCAAGGTCAAGAAGCTTCATCCAAAGGCCCAGGTCCCTTAATATCAAACAGAAGGAGCTATTGGTCTTGATCTACATTCAGTCAAACAAGTCACTATTCCAGCCAAGGACCACACTCTGGTGCCTACTGGAATTGCAGTTCAATGCCCTGAAGGAAGCTAGAATTGCACTATGATCAGGACTCAATATCAAACATCATAAGGATATAGGTACTGGTGTCATTGACCCAGACTTTCAAGGATAAGTTCAAGTCTTCTTGTCAACCAGAAGGATCAAGACTACATAGTTAAAGAAGGAGACCAAGTCGCACAAATGATCCTGGAAAAAGTCAGTCAACTTAAGATTACAGAAGTCTAAGAACTCTCTGAAACCAAATGAGATCAAAAGGGTTTTGGCAGCACTGATCAAGCAGCAAGTCTTAGTGAAAATCGAGCTCAAGCTATGTTTATTTTCAAAGGCCTAGTCAAAGGAAAAGAAGTTCAAGTACTTATAGATAGCAGAGCTATAGGGAACTTCATCAATTAGAATCTCATCAAAAGCCTCAAGATTCTCACCAAGCTTGTACCCAAGAATAATAGTATAGTCACTGCAGATGGTATCCTGTACCCCATTGAGTCAATTGCCACCAAACTGCCCATCAAGATCTAGAAATATTGGAAATGAGTAGACTTCGAGATTGCACCACTAGGAGATCATGACCTGATCTTAGGAAAACCCTGGCTTATAAAATAAATCCAGATATTAATTGGTGTAAAAATGAAGTCACCTTACTTCAAGATAGAGCCAACATTATGATCAAGACAGACAAGACTATGAGCAAGACTCAGATTGCAATACTATTAGCTATACAGTATAAGAAAGCACTCAAGAAGACAATACATGCCTTTGTTGTAATGATCTGCCCCAAGAAACAAGATAAGAGACTATCAATTAATAAAAGTATCAAGCTACTGCTAGAAGAATTCAAGGATGTCTTTCCAGACAAGCTACCTGGTCTATCACCTACATAAGAAGTTGATCATGAAATCGAACTGACCCCAGGAGCTGTACCACTCAAGAAACACATATACTGTATATCACTACTTGAAATTGAAGCAGTCAAGAAGGAACTAGAAGAACTACTTATATGAGGAGCTATCCAGCCAAGCAGATCTCCTTATGGCTCACCAGTTTTATTCATTAAGAAGAAGGATGGTACTCTGCAAATGTATATAGACTATTGTGCACTCAACAAACTCACTATTAAGAACCACTATCTACTACCCTTGATTGATCAAATCTTTACTCAAGAATGCCAAGTACTTCACTAAGTTAGACCTTATGTCAAGATACCACCAGATCTGAATCAAGCCAAAAGACATTCCCAAGACTGTGTTCATGACCCTCTTTGGACTCTATGAATTCCTGGTCTTAGCATTTGGTCTCACCAATGCACCCACCACATTCCAGACTCTGATGAATAAGATATTCAAGGACCAACTATTTATTTTCCTATTGGTATATCTTGATGACATCCTGATCTTTAGTGCAACTAAAGAAGGACACCTCAAATACATTTAAATAGTCTTGGAGATTCTGTGAAAACACAAGCTTTATGCTAAGCTCAAGAAGTGTGAATTCTTCAAAGAACAAGTCGAATATCTTGGTCATATTGTCTCTGTACAAGGAATTCAAGTAGACTCACACAAGATAGAAGTAATTGAAGAATAGCTTATTCTGTCAAATCTCACAGAACTCTGATCCTTCCTTGGTCTAGCTGGCTATTACTGCCACTTTATTAGAAACTTCTCTAGCATTACTGAGCCACTGACTAACCTCATGAGGAAGGCCCTGCACTCAGACCACTATGTATCCTACACCTGGAACCTCTTCTGTCAATAAGCCTTTCAAGAACTCAAGAACTACCTGACCCATGCTCCAGTCCTGCATAATGCAGATCAAGGCCTAAAATTCATAGTTACCACTGATGTGTCAAATTTTACCATTAGAGCAGTCCTATCACAAGATGATGGCAAAGGACATCACTCTATTGCTTTCGAGTCCTGCAAGCTGGCTCCAGCTGAACAAAAGCTAGCTACTCATGAGAAGGAACTACTAGCAATAATACATGCACTAGACCACTGGCAATACTCTAGAAGGTATTGAGTTTGATGTCATTACTGATCATCAATCCCTCAAATACATCAACACTCAATCTACTCTGTCATATCTATAAGCCAAGTAGAGCCTTAAGCTTCAAACCTTTAACCCGATGATCATCTACAAGCCTGGCAAGACACTTGTAGTACCAGATTCCCTATCAAGATGCCCAGACCTTGCCACAATTATGCAAGTCACCTTGGCATCAGAATTCCTAGACCAAATTAGGCAAGCTTACAAAGAAGACATAGTTGCCACTAGAGTTTTCTCAAATAAACTCAAGGATACATATACTGTCAAGAACAACCTGATCTATCATTAAGATCAAGTCTACCTATCTGAAAACATAAACCTACACTACAAGGTTTTACAAGAACACTATAACTCCCCTCTCACCAGTCACCTGGAAATTGAGAAGACTGTCAAGAATATCCAATGCTACTACTATTGGCCAAACATGGTCAAGGAAATTAAGAACTATGTTGCCAGCTATGATCTATGTCAGTGCAACAAGTCTACTAACTAAGTACCTACCAGTTTGCTATAACCACTGCTAATTTCTACCAAAAAGTTTGAGTAAGTTACCATGGACTTTGTAACTCAACTACTATAAACTCAATCTGGTGCTGATGCTATTGTCATATTCATTGACCACCTGACTAAGACTATAGTTGCTGAACCAATCACTATTAATGCTACTATACCTGAGATTACAAGAATCTTCTTCAAGTCCATCTTCTGTCACTATGGTCTACTCTGAGTAATTGTTAGTGATTATGACCCCAAGTTTACCAGTTACTTCTGACAAACCCTCTTCAAGACTCTGGAAACCCAATTGGCTATGTCTACTGCCTTTCACCCACAAACTGATAGACAAACTAAGTATATGAACAGAACTCTAGAACAAATGCTTAGAAACTATGTTTCTTATGAGCAAGATAATTGGGATATCTATCTGACTTATATGGAGTTTGCATACAACAATGCTGTCCAATCATCTACTGGTCTTTCTCCTTTCTGGTTACTCTACAGTCAAGATTCTGAGACCCCTACAAGTCTATTCCCTTTCAAGAAAATCAGTCAAATATAAGTTCCAACTGTCAAGAACCTTATAGATAAGATGGATGAACTACTCAAGATTACTACCACAAATCTTCAGAAGGCTCAACAGTATCAAGCCAAGTATACTAATAAGAAGCACCATGATGTCACTTATACTGTTAGAGATCAAGTTCTACTGTCTACCAAAAACCTCAAGATACAATCTCAAGTCAACTGCCCTTTGAACAAGTTCCAATCCAAGTATATCAGACCTTTTGAGATCACTGAATAAGTCTCTACATCCTCCTACCATCTCAAGCTACCTGAAACCATGAGAGTACACTCAGTCTTTTATGTGTCACACCTCAAGACCTGGAACCAGTCACCACCCTATCCTGGTCAAATTCCTAAGCCTTTTACCCCTGTGATTATTGAAGATCATATTGAGTATAAAGCTGAGAAAATCCTTGACAAGTGAATCCACTACTACTGTTCTGAATACCTAGTCAAGTGGATGAGTTATCCTGAATATGATGCTACCTGGAAACCACTGGTCAACCTCAAGAACTCTCAAGATTTAGTTCAAGACTTCAAGGCAAAATGTATTGCTCAATCCCTGTAGTGACTTTCTTGAATTGTCAATAACCTATAGCAATGACCAGTGCCTTATGCATTGGAAGTTTACTTTGGGACCTCAGAACTAGCAGAATATTTAATGAATAAGAAGTCCACTGAAATGAAGCTACTAGCTAGGTTTGAACCCCTCCCAGTTGGTTAGTCTGGTAATAGTCCCTCTGTCCTATATAAGGATGACTAATTCCCACCAATATACCAATTCAAGTTTGAGAAATTTTGGTTAAGTATATCTAGTCTTGTGTTACCCAAGAACTCAATGAGGGTATTAGTTCTTAAGGAGGGAGGGATGTAACAATTTCACAGTCATATTTAGTCTTAGTATATTTTTTGCATCTTTTAGTTAGTCTTTTCTTATTATTTCTTGAATATTCTACTATGTTCTGCTACCTTCTACTTGCTTAGAAACCTTCTCTCGGTGCCCAGACACTATCAGAACATTCTTATCTTTCCTTAGCACTAAGCATCTTATCTTAGCTAGTCATGGAACCTTTTGGAACATTGTAGAATAGTATTAGTCAGCTTTGCCAAGAACCTATTTCTTGGTATTTCTCTTTCTTTCCAAGATTCTTCTGAATCTTTCTTTTAGATTATGTATAAATATCCTTATTCTCTGCCTGAATAAAGCTCAGAATATTTTCTCTCAGAAATCCTTCAAGAATACTTGAACCTTTAAGTATCTCTCCAAGCTACTTTAGGCCAACTAGAACTTCCAGATTTAGCTGCTTCCTCTTAAAGAAACTAGAACCATTACATCAATTTTGAAATCTTCTCAGTTGAGCCCCCAAATGTAATATGCTTGGCTCAATAGAAACAAATTACAAGGTTGGGAGTTGATGTAGTTTGGTTTGAGCCCCCAGTTATTTTGTCAAAAAGCAATAAAATTTTCTAAGATTCCTGAGGTCCTTGTTGGTGTTTAGTGATATAATAGTCAATCTGGATACAACAGTAGTTCCTCTGGTCATATAGTAGTTAATTTGTATGTTGATTTCCTTATTGGGATAGTTCTCTGAATATAGTGGCAATTTGTAAATAGACTTTCTTCTTAGGTCAACTGAGAATTGGTAGAATTTTGTATATAGCATAATAATCTCCTTATACATGATAGTCTGGCAATTTAGTAGTTCTCCTTATGTGATTTCTGCATGACAATTTTGTATAGCATGACAATCTTGGTGGCATTCAGTATTTGGAGAGGAACTCAATTTGGTAGGTAACTTAGTTTTGATATGAATTCTCCAAAAGCAGTGAGCTCCTTGAATATTGTGGATTTCTTCTACTCATAGAGAAGAATACTGACAGCAGATTCTACTGTATTGGCTCACTGGGAACAAATGAATAACTCGGATATTGTGGATAATTTAAATAACTTGAGTAACTCAGATATTGTGGATTCTTCCTGGATCAATGGACTTTCTGGAAATATTACTTGGGTGCCACAGATAGCTCAGATAACTCAGATGATACAGATTCTTTCTGAATTAGCAGGGTTCTTCTAGGAATGTAGTGAATAACTTGAAAATGGTAAATGATGTGGATTCTTTCTGAATCAGTGGCTTCAACTGAGAAATATAACTGGTGGCTTTGGAAAAGGATCTCTTGGCAAAGTTGTATCAGAAACTGGCTTGAGTAAGGCAGCTTTCTCTTAGGTGGTAGAAAAGGTGGAAATCTTCAGACTTATCTGGCAAGTAAACCAAAAATGTAACAAACTCTTCTTTGTATCAGAAAGTGGACCAGAGTGGGAAAGTAAGCTCACGATCTCCTAGTAGTGGCTGTAGAGTACCTCTTAAAGTGTAGTAGACAGACTTGTCTTTTGCTTTGAATTTTAGACTGAGATTTATTCACTCTTATTTCTGGGGTATTATATAGTTGTAGTTACTATGGGTTACTATGTTACTAACTATAGATTGTTAACTATGGCAAGTGTTCCTTGAGGGTATAGTATACCTTGAGGGTACAGTGTCCCTTAAGAGTATGGTATATCTAGAGGGTACAGGTAAATATACTGTTTCTGGTATCTCTGACTAAATATACAGATTGGTGCAGTAAAGCAGTCTTGGTTGCTTAGTGTACTAAATATAGTATATAGCTAATTTATGATTTCAGTAGTACAATTCTGTTGCTTGTCACAGTATATATTACTGAAGGTAGGACTAGTGCTGATAGATACTGAGAACTAACAGAAGCATAATGATGTTACATATTTGCAAAAATACTGATAAGTATGACAATAATAATATACAACTTGTGTGATAATGGCAATGAGTGATATTTCAATTATATCTATATCAAATGGTATACTAGCAAATAGAGGTATTATGGAGAGAGGTTTTTGAAATATATGCTACCTTTTGAGATAGCAACAACAGTAGTAATAGTAATAGATATAATCTTCAACATAATGAAGTTGATCAAAATACTAAGTGTTATGCTCCTATTATTCAAGAATATATATACAATGATGCAGCTATTGGTGATGGTCCTGGCAATGATGAGCATTCCACTGTATTCTTAGAATATATATTGTTTTTTGAGATAGTGACAATAGTAGTAATAATAATGGACATAATACCTAATGTAATAGAGTTGATCAAGATACTATATGTTGCACTTCTATTATTCAAGAATATATATATAATGATATAGCTATTGGTAACAGTCCTGGCAATAATGAGCATTCTATCTCTATAATATTATATATATTAGATCCTTCTGATTATATAGCAGCCTGCTGGAGATCATGGTGAATTTGTGGGACTAGTTCATGCTTATCCATCTTAGTACAAAGTTGATCATGATGTTAATATAGTTTTTGTAAATAATCTAATTTTACATAGTTATAATGTTTTTTATACAAATAATAAAAAAAAAAAAAAAAAAAAAAAAAAAACAAATTAAGAGAGTCCTTCCTCCTATACAATCTTCCTCCACTTGGCTGGAACTATCTTTCTCTACAGATTATAGAATTATTTTTAATCCTTATCTATTCCAGAGGTATTCTTTAACATAATTGACTCATCCACAGCCTGATTCAGAGTCTTATTCTTGTAATAGATCTCCTTCATCATCAAATCTCCATTTTCTATCACCCTCTATAATACTTCCTCTAACCCCTCCCTCTTCCTCTTATTCCCTTCTTTTGCAGTCTTTCTACTTATTGGGTGCTCTCTCTCTTTCTCACCTATTACTACAGAATCATCAGCTCCATCTATAAGAGGTTTCAAACTCTTTAGAGTCTTAGGGGACCTTTTTATAATATAGAAGTTCTACTACTTCTTAGTGTTCTGAAGGATATTCCAGCAGTAGTCAAGTAAGAAAGCAGAATTGACAGTAGTGAGGTAGAGGCACTTTGCACTTTGGATCTTCTGATAGAACAAAAATGTTTAGAAAATTAGATGGGTTATACTCTTATCTTAAACCATCTCTCTACTCTCTCTTATACTCCCCTCTTGCTCTCTTTCTTACAAACAAAGTACCTTATTCTGGATTGTCTCTTTACTTTTCTCATAGCTGCTTATTTGGACTATAGTACTATAGAATTTGGTGACTACTTTTGAGATAGACACTTAGTGGCTGGACAGTGAGTCCTCTGTACACTCTGTCTCTATCTCCTTAAACTCATTATAATATTGATAGATTCTCTATCAGAATATTATAGCCCTCTGCCTAGTATCAGTCACTGAGTCTTATAAGATGTTGAGCTAAGAGTGATAGAGTTACTCATTCTCTGAAATAGAGAAGTTTTTCCCCTTCCTTTTCTTAATATCAAGAGGCAGGAGTAAGAGTGAGGAAGGATACAAGAAGGTTATCAAAGAGAGGCTAGTAGTATCAATAGAAGAGAGTACTAAGTTATCAGCCATACTTGTAGACCAGGTCACAAAATGTGTATATTTTACTTATCTGACTGCTATATTTGGAGAGACTGCTGTGTATCTCAATTTATATTGGACTTAGTATCTTGAAAATCAGGTAAATTTATCTAAAAATTTAGCAGAACTATTGGAGATATTCTTAGAAATTATAAACCAACTTATATAAATACCCCCCAATTTTTATCTGAAATAAAGATAATTTTAGTTTAGTCTTTAATATAAGAATCAAGTTTCTCTCTACATATACATTTCTTCTGAGTCTTAGTAATGATACCTGAGTGATTCTAGTATTTTTGACTAAACTCCAGAAGCCTAGCTAACTTCTACCAGAACTAAGACCAGTATATATATTACAAAGACTTAAGTAAACTCACTTATTGAATTTGAATTCTAAGATAAATTCAGTCTGTATATAACAAAGAACAAGTTTCTCAAGATTCTGACGACTCTTTCACCAGTACCATTCGGGTAACACAAGACTCAGACAACACTTTTGACAACATATTCAAGTATTGGTACTATCAAGATGGCGAGCAACATGCATTCTGGTGAGCATACTGGGCAGGGGGACCCCAGTGCCTTTGACTGGCAATATGTGGGGGGGGGTCGAGGTGCTGGTCTTGGCATGCCGAGTGCTTTGATAAGGGGACGTGGGGCCGGAGGTGGTGGCAGAGGAGGTGCAAGACCACATGGGGGAGAGAGGATGACCTTTGCGGATAAGGTCAGGATGGGGAAGCAGGCAACTAGACTGGATGGCTAGCTGGAGCTGGGGAAGGTGGCTGCTGCCTCAAGTGGCAAGGAGGCCTCTCCACTGGGAGGTCACCATAGTGGGGCTGGAGGTGTAGTGGCTGAGGCAGTGACTGTTGATGGCAGTGTGATGGGCAATCTGGAAAAAAATCCAGATATGACGGCTGATGGGGGACCTGGACAGGGGAGCGGTGCAAGACCCGGGGACCTGGCTGATGGTGTGATGGGCCTAGTAGCAGCCCCGTTACTCAAAAAATCTCGTTCGGAATTCGCCGTCACACTGTGCTTCTGTGGCTTGGTGGTGACGGCAAAGATGGTGCTGGAGCTGCTGGCTAGTGAGGTGAAAGGAGCAGCCTCGGTTAAGTTTTTGAAGAAGCTGGAGGCAGTCAAGGTGGGGTTTGAAGAGGAGGGTTTGCTACTGGAGGCGGTGGAGAAGGGTGTGGTGATTGGAGGGATTTCGGTGCCGATGGCGAGGTGTATGCATTGGGATCCCCGAGTGATTCATCTGGTGATTGCAGACTTGCCAACAGTGAAGAAGGAGGAGGCGAGGAGGCTGGTCATGGATGTGGTGAAGGAGTACGGTGAGGTGGTCGACATTGGGTTCAGGGTATGGGAGGGGACTGAGCTCAGGATGGGTGATGTGGACATCCAGCTGAGGCTGTTTGGGATGGAGAATACTGGGAGGGCTAGGGACTGGCTGGTGGCGATGAAGTGGGGCCCAGTGGAGTACAAGGTTTCGAGGGTGAAGGGGTCAGAGGAAGAGGAGGAGGATCTGCTGGAGGCACTTGAGGACTTGGCAGAGGCTGTGGAGAGGAGGCAAAGGGCTTGGAGGGCTTATGAGGCTAGGATGGTAGTGGAGGTGATCGAGGGCAAGAAGGTGTGAATGGACAAGGTGCTCTGGGAGAAGGCGAAGGGGAGACAGCTGCAGAAGGATTTGCTGGCCAGTTTGGATGGGGGACCAAGGGCCGGGGCTACGGAGGAGGGTACCAGAGCGAGTGCTAGCATCTGGGCAGAGGCTGGGCAGCAAGGGGGGAAGATGAAGGAGAGTGGGGGACAGGAGCTGGAGGAGGTGGCAGTGGACACGGTGATGGTGGATGATAATCCGATCCAGTATGGCATTCCTGAGATGGGAGAAGGAGATTGGGATGAGTCTGTACGAATGGAGGAGAGGAAGGAAGGAGAGGCAGATTTGGCACAGGTAGCTGAGGTAGTTGGGGGGGAGAAGTGGCTGTTGAGGGCACTGCAGAATGTGGCAGCCGAGGAACTGGGAGAGATAGACTTCCAGGTGATCAGTGAGGAATTCTGGGGGTGAGTGTTGCGAGGAGAGAAGGTCATGAGGAAGTTGAGAGATGAGATGATGGCAGCTCTTTTGGAGGTGGAGGAGTATGAGGTCACCGAGGCAAGAGAGGCGATGCTCTTGGGTATTGCTAACGAGAGGACAGCTTATCTGTGAGGGCTGCAGAAGGGACTGGAAAAGTGGCAGGTAGTGTGCGAGGAGCACCGGGCATCAATGGAGATAGTGGATGGTGAGGACTGTGCAGAATTGTTGGCAGCTCTAGAAGAACAGCAGAATGTGGAGGATGAGATTGTGGCAGAAAGGAACCTGGATCTGACTGGAGAGGAAGTGAGCATGGAACTGTAGATGTGGGAAAGCAACAATATCAAATATTTCGCTATGAATAGTACAATCAATATTTTTTCTATGAATGTCAATGGGCTTAGAGGGACTGGGAGGCGATGTATGATTTTTGGATGGCTGAAGAAACTGGAGGCGGATCTCTTCTTACTTCAAGATGTACAGTGTGAGGGGGAGGAAGATGTACTGGAATGGACAAGAGAGTGGGGTGGAGAGGCAGTTTGGCAGGGTAAAGTGGGAATCCTGGTTAGGAAGGGGAAAGGGGACATTGCGGACACTGGATATTGGGGTAGTAGATTAGTGTGGGGGACATGGCGGAGGCCTGGATGGAACTCAATTATGGTGGGATCTTGTTACTGCCTGGCTGAAAGGAGGACCCAAGTGGCATAGATTGGAGATCTGTGGGACTCTGGGCTCTTGGTGGAGGCTGGGGTGGATTGTTTGGGAGGTGATTTTAATATGGTATGGGAGAGCAGACTGGACAGAACTGATGGGAGATGGGGTATGGCAGGAAGGAGTGGGGGATTGGAGGAATGGGAAGAAGTGGAAAGACTCAGCTCACTGGTGGATGCCATACGACTTCAGGATGGGAATAGACATCTGTATACTCACTGGGTGGGAGGACTTGGTACTAGGATTGATTGGATTCTGACTGCTGAGTGTTGGGGCAATACAGTTTGGGAGATGATGGAGGTCGAGTGGTGCCCTTGGTCAGATCACTGGGGTATTCGGGGAGGTGGGAGGTTTGGAGGGAGCAGAGAGGGGCCAGGACATTGGCGTCTGAACTCTTCATTGCTGGATGAGATGGACCTGTGGAATGCGTGGGTGGTAGAGATACAAACTAAGGTTAATAATTGGAGGCATGCTGGGATGAGAATTGGAGATAGGTGGCATCGATTGAAATCTGAAGCTCAGAGGTACTGGGGGAAAGTGGGGAAGGAGAGAGGTGCTCAGCAGAGGAGATGGGTCAGATGGGCATTTAGGAGACTAGAAAGTTTACTCCTGAAGTGGGCTGGGTTACCGGAGGAGGAGGAGTTATTGGACTGGAAGGCTAAGCAGGCTAAGCTGGAAGTGGTGGAACTGCAGGATCTGCTGAGGGAGGAGGAAGTGATGCAGGCTCAGGCTATGGCAGCAAGGCTATGGTGGCAGGGACTGGAAGAAGGAGAAAGGCCCACAAGGTTTTTGTCCCATCTTCTTCATGCTAGGGGAGCAAGACACCAGTGGGAAGGAGTCCTTAATGATGAAAGAGAGATGGTATTAGGTGTGCAGAGGATCCTGGGCCAACTGAGCGCCCACTGGAGCAACCTCTGGAGTGAAGAGGAGGGAGGGGAGGTGGCGCAGGACATTGAGCAGCATCTAGAAGAGTGGCACCCAAATCCTACAGCAGGGTTGGGGGATCTTGGCCAACCAGTTTTGGGAGAAGAGATCCTTTGAGTTCTGGCATCAACAACCCTGGGAACGGTGCCTGGGGAGGATGGTTTGCCTTGGGACTTTTGGAAACGTATGGCATCCATAGAAGAGGCTCTGGAGGAGATGTTGCTGATGTGTGATGCAGTCATCAGTAATGGGGAGTGGATTGGAGGGCAGCAGTTGGGGCTGGTATCTCTGCTGTATAAGGACAAAGGGCATAAGGAGGACTGGAAGAATTGGAGGCCAATTATGCTGCTGGATATGGACTGTAAGTTGGTCACCAAAATCCTGGTGGCGAGGCTACAGGGGGTGGCTCAACAGGTGCTGGGGAAGGAGCAGAGAGGCTTTGTTGGGGGCCAACTGATCTGAGACGGCATAGCATGGGTTCACAGTATCATTGAAGGTGCTAGGGCTACGGGTGTGGATGGCCGCTTGGTTTTCCTGGACCAGGAGAAGGCCTATGATAGGGTTCAGAGAGTATGGTTAGAGAAGGTACTGGAGCGCATTGGGGTACCAGTGGGCATGTGTCAGTCTCTTATTAGACTACTGGAAGGGAGTAGGGCTGCGATTCTGGCAAATGGACACAGGGGGGCTTTCTTCCCCTTAGGGAGAGGGGTGCCTCAGGGGGATCCACTGTTACCTATCCTCTATGCCTTCACCCTGGAGCCGTTGTTGGATCAGATATGGCGCAGAGTTGGTGGACTGAATATCTTGGGCATCAATTGGAAGGTGGGGGCCTTTGCAGATGATATGGTGGTTGGATTGGGCTCAGTGGCAGATGTGGCCATGCTTAAGGAGACAGTTGAGTGGTATGAGAGATGCTCTGAAGCGAAACTCAACTAGCACAAGTGTGAGACAATGGTCCTTGGGGAAGGAGTCATAGAGGGGGACGTCATTGGAACAATTGTCCCAGCTGAAGGAGTGGTATGGTACTTGGGTATCTATTTCTCAGTGTATGGCTCTTTACTTCCCAAGGTGTGGTAGGAGGGCAAGCTGGTAGAATGGGGGAAAGTACTGATGAGTTGGGGTGGTAGACAGGTGTCGCTGGCGGGAAGGGTAACTGTTCTGAATATGTATTGGATGCCGAAGCTTTGGTATCTGGGCTACCATTTGGACTTCCCTAAGTGAGTGGTTAAAAAGCTTCTCAAGATGGCCCGCTCTTGGCTCTGGGCTGGACGCTGGAGTCAGATTGGCTGAGAGGTACTAGCACTGCCTGTGGATCGTAGAGGACTTGGTCTGGTGGACTTTCCCAAGAGGCTACTCTGCTTGAGGGTGTGGTGGATGAAGAGGGCCAGTGAGTTGAGAGGAGGAGAATGGATGCCCCTGATACAGTGTTTGTGGGAGGCAAGGGTGTCGCCACGGGGTGGCTCAGGTGATCTACTGTCCTTGGTGGCCTTGGATGGTAGCCAGAGGATGCGATACAAAGGATTCTGGTGGGGAGTGGTAGATGGGGCCCACTGCATTGGGATCCATTGGCGAGGTATGGAAGGGGATGAGGACTGGGGCCTGGTGATGTAGAGGTGGGACAGGCTCTTGTTGGGAGGGAATCTGGCCAAGGACTTCCACTTAGAGGAGGGTATGGAGTGCCTTAGGGGTCTGGGGCAGGACCTTTGGCCAGAGACCTGGCAAGGGGCTGGAATTGGGGAGAGATAGGACTGGGCAGGCATCTGGTCTTGGATCAAGGTTGTGTCGAGGTGGCTACCACCAAAGCTCTGGGTAGCATGGTGGAGGCTGTTGCATAGAAATGTGATGCTCAATTTTAGGGCTGGTCATCTGGTGGATGGTGGGGTCTTTGATTGTGAGGAGTGTCATAATGTAGGGCAGGAGGGTGGGGTGGTGCAGACTCCTAAGTATTGGCTGGGGGAGTGCGAGAGTATGGAGAATTTTTGGAGGGTAGTTGGGGAGAGGTTGGGAGTATCGGCACCTGACCCTGAAGTGGGTGGGCAGTGGGCAGCACTGCAGTCGAGGCTGGTGGGGGGGGTGGGGAATGAGTGGCTGATGGTTGGTTGGGCCGTAGCAATATGGGTGAGGCTCGCAGAACATTGGCGGAGTGTCTTTGAGGAGGGCCCCCGGAGGCCGGTGAGACTGAGAGTAGTGAGGTGGGAGGAGCTGATGCTCAAGCTCTTCAAGGCATGGTGGATTGATTGGGGCTCCAAGGGGGGGAGATGTAAAGGTCTAGTGAGGAGGATTGTAGAGAAGAGCAGGGGTAGAGTTGCAGTGAGGGTGGACGGGGTGTCATTTGTAGGGACAAGGGAGGGGGGGGGTCTCTGTGGGATAGGTTGAGGTTTAGGCTATATAAATAATACTATAGACATCAGTTAATAAAGGGAGTCCAAGTAACTATA
>RBNI01000372.1:0-32523 GCA_003990745.1 Jimgerdemannia flammicorona | reverse complement strand
CCCCCTGAGTGTTATCTCTCTATTATCTTTAGACTATAGAGAGAATCTGTAGTCTCACTATCCTAGTTATAGAAGAGCAGTATTTCATACTCCCATCTTAACAATATATAGACTGAACTTATCTATTTACTAGGGCTAAATCATTGGTCTAAGACTATGAGAGCATAACTATATATCAGATCTAGTAATATTGAAACTAAATAATATAACCCCTCTGACCTTAAATAAAAGTCAGAGGTAAAAGAAAAGCCCTCTAACCAATTAATAAAAAATAGAGTAGATTTATAGTAGATGAGTAAAGAACTTACATATATAACTCTCTCAAAAGGACTTATATATAAGCTAAGATCTGAAAAGATCTCACTCTTATTCTCCAAGCCTATAGGTCTTGATCATATTTCTATATCAGCTCCCAGTTTTAGTTAAGTATAGCTAAAAGAAAAAGATCCTACTCTCTAAATCTATAGATCTCAATTGTATTACTATATCAGCTCCTAGTCCTAGTCAGATATAGCCAGGATACTAGTTACTATACTACTCTACTCTCTACCAATCAATTAAAAGACTCTACTGAGATAATACCTATTCTAAGCCTAATAACTATCCTAGTCTAGTACTCTACTAGTTTACTATTATCACTCTTTCTCTTATCTGTAATGGCCATCTCTCCTCCAATCTGATCTTATCTAAAAAAACAGTCATCTATATCAGAACTATACTTACTAAAAAGCTCATCAAGTTCAGAGAGCCTAACCACAAGTACCGATAATCTACAGATAACTTATACTAGTACTCAATATCTAAGGTTAGCCAACTCTTTATATAGCTTATAACTCATTATAGTAATATCTTATAGTAAAAGAAAGAAGATACTATATCAAAATAAGTATATCTCAGATATAGCCAGAGATACCAGAAACTACAAAAAAGTTATTGGAAGAGTAACTTAATATATCAATATATAACTTATATCATTCTATTAGATTTATTCATCTATTAGTAATATGCAAAATATATGACCTATATAACTTCAATAAAGTGTCTCTCTTTTAATACCAAGATTATAAGCAATAGTAGTACTAAGTGGTAATAGTATATATATAAATACATCTCTTTAAAATATACTCTACTAGAAATATCTGATGAATAGCCTAGCAATATAAGTACAAAAATAGATATATCAATTATGAGTATTCCTATAGATATAACTACAACAACAACTACAATAGAAATGAGAAATACTGTCTTAGTTATAAGTATAAATGCAATCAAGAGATTCATTCTAATCTTCAATAGAAAAGATTATGTGATCTAGGTATTCTATATAATAAATCTTCTTGATAAATACAGCTTAATAGAGTATATAAAGTCACAAGTGCTGATTCTGATTATAATAGTGCAAATGACTATTGAGTATTATACAAGATTACATTATACTATCTAACTCTCAAATAAAGCTTATAATATATATAGCAACTACTTATGAGGAATAGGAAACTCTATGTAATTATTATGTACAAATATCTATATCAAATTAATTCTATTTGAAATCTCAGCTATTCAATCTATGAATGAAGCCAAAGGAGACCATTTGTAAATATGCTAGTTATATATATATATATATATATATATATTTGTTTTATAGACTCAGAGTCTCATAGATTTTTATTAGATGAGAACCTAGACTATATAGGCCAAAACCCTCCCCTACTACCTATCAAGCACTACCCCCCCTATTAATCTAAGCTAGCTATTATCTAGCAGCTTAATCATACTAGATACAGCAGAGCTTATAGTGATCCAAATCTCATTTTGCATACCATGCTCTCTCTACCATCAGGGAGAACTCAGCCATATACTAATAACTGAAAGTATATACCCAAAACCCCAATGTATATATAAGGCTATGTCTGAGCCAAATAGAATAGCCCCTGCCCCCTCAAGGAGAATAACAGGTAAAGAAAAAACTCTCATCAAAGTACATTATAGTGGATAGAGTCTGATTCTCCCAGATGAGATAAGTAAAGGACTTATACATGAGGCAGGAGGAGACCCCTAATATCTCACTACTTAAGCCTGTAAGCCTTGATCACATTGCCATATCAGCTCCTAGTTCTAGTTGAGTATAGTCAAGATACTTAAAATGGGTAGCCTTGGGCCCACTGACCCCCCCCCAATGACTGAGGCCCAACCCCACATATTACCAAAAGAAGTCAAGAGTGATACCTACTACTTAACCACTCTACACCAATCAAAAGACCCTACCAAGGCAGCATCCACTTCAGTCCTGATGACTGCTCCCAGCCTAGCACCCTACTGGTTCACTATTATTATCTTTCCTCTTATCTATAATGCCTATCTCCCCTCTCATTCTGATAATACCTGAAAAATAGTCACCTATGCCAGAACAATACTCATCAGGAAGCTTGCCAAAGCCAGAGGGCCCCACTATAGATACTAAGGACCTGTAGATAACCTATACTGGATACTTGATGTCCAAGGTTGGCCAACTCTCTATATAATTTGTAATATACTAAAACAATACCTTATTGGTAATGACAAAAGGAAGAAGGCACTGCACCAAAACAGATATACTCCAGACATAGCTGAAGATATCAGAAACCACAAAAAAGTAAAGAAGACACCAATTGGACACCAATAAAAGGGCAACTCATCACCATTACCTCCCTTCTACTACTCTGCAACAGATACAGCAAACCAACCTGAGGTAGAGAGGGTATTAGTTGTAGAAAGTGGATTCAAAAGGTTGCCTACCAAACCTTTGTGACCAGTAAGATAGCAGAGAAAGGGGCAGTCTTGACTCATATGCCAGTTGCATTGACAATCTGATGAATCAGGTAAATTTCCTAAGCATATCAGCACAATATATAAGTAATGAAGACAAGATCTTGGCTCTTATAAAAAATCTCTCAGAAATGTATTATATCATAGTAGTGGTTATATAGGAGAGAAGCAAACTTACAGATTACACTCATATTATAACAAGTCTCATAAATGAGAAAATGTATTAAGAAAATAGTACTACTAATATTAATGAGAATATATTCTATAGATTATATGGACATAGTCCCAAATAAGATCAAAAGTACAGATAATAAGGTCAATAAACCCAAACTCAATAATACAACAACAATCAATTCAGTCAATCCACTAAATATGATAGTTACTATAAATACTATAGCAAGTATAGATACAGGAAGTACAACTGTTATCACTGAGAAAACTATAAGAAGAGCAGTGAAAATAAGCATAAAAGTCAGTATTGGCAATGTAGAGATAGCAGAAAGCATTATTAAGACAAAGAGAAATATGACAATACCAACACCACTAAAACTGATGATAATGGTAGTATGTTTTTCATATAAGCAATATATATAGTATAATGTGCCTGGCTCAATGGAGGCAAATTACAAGGTTGGGGGGTTGTGCTAGTTTGGCTTGAGCCCCCAGTTACTTTTAAAAGCAACAAAATGTTCTTAGTGTTTAGTGGTATAATAGTCAAAGCTGGATATCTGTGAGTGATTTGTATGTCGATTTCCTAATTGGGACGGTTCTCTGTGTATAGCAACGATTTGTATGTGGCATGGTCATTTCTTATGTGTGACAGTCTGGCAATTTGGCAGTTCTCCTTATGCGATTTCTGCGTGACGATCCTGTATAGCGTGACGATTTCCAAAAGTATGCGATTTCTGGCGGATAACTCAATTTGGCGCGGATTCTCCTGAATCAGGCTTACTGAGAATAGAAGATGACGCAGATTCTTCTAAATCAGCTCACTGGGAATAATACTGGTGGCGGATTCTTGGCAAATTATGTCAAAGACTGGCTTCATTTGTGCGAATGGATCACTGCGAAGTTGTATCAAGAGACTGGCTTGTGGCAAGGTTCCTTATAGCGGACTTTCTGGGAATGCAGATAACTCAGAAATGGTGGTAAAGTCCTTCACTTGAACTTGGTGGCAAACTCAGATTCTTCAGGCTTATCTAGCAAGCAAATCAAAAATATAACAAACTCTTCTTTGTATCAGAAAGTGGACCAGAGTGGGAATAAGGGGACCAATGCTCAATCTTTAGAGGCTTCTTTGGTTTGTACTTCAATTTAAACTGAGGTTTATTCACTCTTGTCTCTGGGGTATTTTATACAGTTGGGGTTACTACTGGTTACTATGTTGCTAACTATAGATTGCTAACTATGGTAAGTATTCCTTAAAGGTACAGGTAAACATACTGTTTCTGGTATCTCTGGCTAAATATATAGGTTGGTGTAGTAAAGTAGTCTTGGTTGCCTAATATACTAGATATAGTATATAGCTAATTTATAATTTCAGTGGTGCAATTCTGTTGCTTATCACAATAGATGACCATATTTCTATCATCAGATCTGCTAGTATGAGATCTACATATATAGCCAAATCTATCAAATTTAGCAATCTGTTATCTATGAATTCTGGTCAATAGTAAAACACTTTTCACTTGATGAAAAGTAGTAATAATATTTGTACTACTAGTAGTAAAAATGCCAACAGAGTGAGTAATCCTAGCTCTCTGTATATCTAGCAAATATACTGCAAATATAACCAATGACAATAATGTCTGATTAATAAATTCTAGAGTTATATAATATATGATACATATTATACAGAGAATAGTTCTCTATATATGAGTCTATTGAATACTTTATATCTTTCAAAATTGGGAGACAACAACATTATCTATACTCAAGGAAAGGGAAATGTAGAGATATATCTATATAGCAATATTACAGAACTAGCTGACATCTTCCTAGATATACTATATACCTTAGAAATTAGCAAGAATCTTTTTTCAATTGAAAAAATAATATTTTACAGTAATAAAGAAATATATATATATATGCAAAGAGTATAACTATATATGTGACACTCAGTACAAGAAGACGGAAGCCCATCCTGTTGAATATTTTGAAGAAGTAAGCAACAGTGAAGACTACAGTGACCTAGACTTATACTCTGCCAAGATCACCACCTGAAGAATAGTCTACCTAGCAGAAAAAAGAAAGAGACCTATAGGAAGGCCATCCAGAAATATCAGCAGAAGAATTATCTAAGAAGAAGATAAAGAACATGAAGAAGAACAAGTAGAAACACCTCCCTGGTCTCTCTCACCTTTTGCCTCTGAGATAAATGAGCTATCACCAGAGAATGAAGAAATAGAGCAAGAAGAATGGGAACCTACTGCACCAAAGCTCAAGAAGAAGTACACCCTGAAGACCATGTCCAGAGATATCTACAATGAAATCTAACAGAAGATTCAAGAAGCCAAGATAGAAGTCTCTCTCTTATAGTTTCTGAAACTAATACCAGCTGGAGTCTGAAACAAATTGCTGAGGACCACTAGGTCTAGTACTGGCTGGGTCCCTATTCCATAGCAAAAGCCAGCCCCATACCCATCCAAGCTGCAGAAAGTCATATCAGTATCTATATATATAGAGATATTGGAGGACAAAAGACAAAAATCCTCATAGATATAGGAGCAGCTGTCTGTATTATTGCCAAACGATTCCTGGATACCCTCTAATGGCTCATTGATGGACTATCCAACCTCAGTATTATAGTAGCAGATAGAGTCTGATCTCCACCCCTTGAAGAAGTATGAAACATCACTATCTCTCTTGGATACATTCAGTTCTCTATCCTGAAAGCTATTATTATCAAAGCTATCACTTATGATATAATCCTTGGCACTAACTAGATGAAGGAAATAAATATAGTTGTCAATATCAGTCAATAAGTACTCAAGTTTGACTACCAAGACAAGAAGTATAGAGTTAAGGTGACCAGCTATGAGCAATCAAAAAGGAGAAGAAGGTTACCATCTAGAAGAAATATACCAGTAATAAAGAATCTACCACAGGAGAGGAGGAAGAATCTGAAGATGAAAATGATCCCAGACTCAATCCCCAGATCAATCTAGTGGATGACAGGCCAGAAGACAATATTGGACCAAGAATACCATCTCTATTACCATTGGAGCTATTGTAGGAGAAATCAAAAGATGCCCTACCTACCTCAAGAGACACAAGTGCTCTGAGCACTTCTCCAAGATCATTGGGACAAGGAATTCATCTGGCACAGCCTGCCCAGAGTGCAGAAGAAAGAAGAAAAAATACTGACATATTCCAGAGACACCTGTAGCCAAAGTTGCAGAAATATAAACCATCTGAGATCAAGAATTATCTGAGGAGAACAGGAGATTCCAGAATAAGAAGCACCTAAAGAACCTATTATAATGGTGACTCCAGAATAATGACATCAGTATAGGAGACAGCCTTTCCTTGTAAGTCACCATATCAGAGCACAAGAAGATCATATAGTATATAAGATGAGCAATGATGACCAACTGTGAGTCATTGTGCCCACAGTACAGGTATCTTGAGAAATATAAAAGAAGGATCAAGAAACTACAATAGCAGCAACTCAATAAGATCCACTAATCCCAAAATAGCTCAAATACTTATTATAAACAAAATGTCTGCTACTTGCCAAACCTCAAGCTCAAGAAACTACCAAGGTACCTCAGTTGAAGAAAGGATGTTCCAAGACATCAGAAGAGCCATAAGGACCTACACAAGAAGAACTCCTAGCCTTAACCTGGGTATTACAGATCCCTACCACTTTATCCTCTACTATTGTAAAATGGAAACAAGGACCACCATTGCTACCAAATACCTCCAAATGTAGCAAGAGTATGAAATAGAAAATCTTCTCTGCCAGGAGTTTCCATAGGCCAGCCCTCAAGAGTTACAAGATGCCACTCCTATAGATAT
Organism: Jimgerdemannia flammicorona; assembly: GCA_003990745.1. Classification (NCBI taxonomy): domain Eukaryota; kingdom Fungi; phylum Mucoromycota; class Endogonomycetes; order Endogonales; family Endogonaceae; genus Jimgerdemannia; species Jimgerdemannia flammicorona. Next base: position 25,698 of record RBNI01000372.1, on the reverse strand, counting down.
ATATAAAACAAGAACAGCTAAGAAGATCTATCAGATCTTCAAGCATGTACCATGATTGATCCCCAACTTAGAGTATGTTAGAGTCTCAGACTTTAGAGATCTATCAGCCCACCACATTAATGCACTAGAAGCCAGGGTGGCTACCGAAGCCTGGTCCACTATCACCCTCAATAGTGATGAAGTAGAAGACTTCTGGTATCCCATCCTCGAGAACAACCCAGACCAATTCCTGCAAGAATTGATCTCAGTATTCCAAGGCCCAAGCATCCAGGTTAGACCTCCCCAAGATCTCACATTTGTTCTCTATTTTGTGAAAGAGAATCTCATAGGCTGGAGAGCTCTAGATCTCCTTATTCCCAATTTTCCCACTGAATGTGATGATATTATTGGCAATGATGTCATCTTATGTGATATATGCAAAATGTGCAACTTATCTGATAATGATGAGATAGATGAAACATTTGCAGACCTCATCTCCTTCAAAGACATCCTGATCTCTGATGAGGATAAAGCCCCTACATTCTACTCTAAGTCTCTTGGTTACACTGAATTATGCCAGCACTCTTTTCCTATATAATAGCTATTTCTCTACTGGTATTCTGATATGACTAAGAATTATTCCAGCACTATTTTCCTATACCACCAAAATTATATCAGTATCCTGAACCTATACAACCATCAGTGCTGACACTGGGACTTAGTAGTTTTCTATATCCTGGAATTTTATTTTAGTTATTGGAATTTATATTTAGCCTTATATCTTAGCAACCATTAAATTATATTTTGTATAAATACCTCTCTTATTTCCTCTGAAATAAAGTTAGTCTACTCAGTGTAATATATACAATTCCTTATAAGCAATTTAAAAGAGATAATAAGACAGTTTAAAGATAAGAAGTTTGAGGACTATAAGATCTTGGAAAGGCACTCCAATAAGAATTTACTTATAAAACTTAAGTTAGTTTAAGAGATCCACCTTGAAGAGAATCTGTATATTTAGAGAACTCAGCAACCACTATGTAATACTATATACTATCATGTAGTGGTCGCTGAGTCCTTCAAATACGCCAGATTCTCTTCAAGGTATATCTCTTAGACTAACTCAAGTTTGTTATAAGCAAGTTCTTATTGGAGTGCCTTCCCAAGATCTTATAGTCCTCAAACTTCTTATCTTTAACTGTCTTATTATCTCTTAGATTGCTTGCAAGGAAGTGTATGTAGGTGAACTTGGCTGTCTTTATTTCAGAGGAAATAAGAGGGGTATTTATACAAAATATAATTCAATGGTTGCTAAGATATAAAGCTAAAAATAAATTTCAATAACTAAAACTACTAAGTTCCAGGGTCAGTACTAATGGTTGTACAGGTTCAGGATACTGGTATTATCCAGTGTCACATCAAAATGCTGGTGCTGGAACAATTTCACATCACCTCAGAATACCAGTGCTGGCATTATCTGGTGTTATATGAGAATATGGGTGCTGGCATTATCCAGTGTAACAAAGAACTTAGAGCAGAAAGTTCAGGACCATGGGGGTTTTATCATCATCATCATCACTGAAGGAGATGAGATCCATGAATTTGTCATATAGGTCACATGTTTCGCATACCTCAATGTCGTGCAGGATGACATCATTGCTGATGATATCATCACGTTCAGCTGTGGCAGGAAAATTGGGAACAAGGTCTGGAGCTCTCTAGTCTATGAGGTTCTCTTCCACAACATAGGGGACAAATGTGGGGTCTTGAGGGGATCTAACTCAGATGCTTGGACCTTGGAATACTGAGATCAATCCTTGTAGGAATTGGTCTGGGTTGTCCTGAAGGATAGGATGCCAGAAGTCTTCTACTTCTTCACTATTGAGAGTGATAGTGGACTGGGCTTCTGTAGCCACCCTGGCTTCTAGTGCATTGATATGGCAGGATGACAGGTTTCTGAAGTCTGAGACTCTAACATACTCCAAGTTGGGGATCAACCATGGTGCATGCCTGAAGATCTGATAGATCTTCTTAGCTGTCCTCATTTCACATATATCTATGAAAGTGGCATCTTGTAGCTCTTGGGTACAGGCCCGTGGGTACTCCCGGCAGAGGAGGTTTCCTATTTCATACTCCTGCCATATTTGGAGGCATTTGGTGGCAATGGTAATCCTTGTTTCCATTTTGCGATAGTAGAGAATAAAGTAATAAGAGTCTGCAGTACCCAGGTAGACACTGGGAGTCCTTCTTGAGCAGGTCCCCATGGCTCTTCTGATGTCTTGGAACATCCTTTCTTCAACCGAGGTGCCTTAGTAGTTTCTTGACCCAGGCAGCAGGTATTTCATTTGTAGTAAGTCTTTGAGCTATTTTGGAATTGGTGGTTCTTATTGGTTGCTGCTACTGTGGTTTCTTGATCCTTCTTTTATATTCTTCAGGATTCTTATACTGTGGTCACAATGACTCATAGTTGGTCATCATTGCTCATCTTGTATACTGTATAATCTTCTTGTGCTCTGATCTGATTGCTTGCAAGGAAAGGCTATCTCCTGTGCTGATGTCATCATTCTGGGGTCACTGCTACATCTTCCTCCTGAATAAGGATCTTCCTGAGCATCCTTATTCATTGGTCCAGTCCTGAAAAATTTGCTAATCCCATAACCTCTGGCAAGGGGTTAAAAAGTGGTATTTCTGGGCTAGTGTCTTCCCTTTGTATTTTGGCATGATGGTGAAGGGTCACTCTCTTCATATAGAGCAAGGGCCTGATTCTGATCTTGACCAATCAGTTGACGGTTCAAGCTCCTCTGACTTCGAAAGTCTCACAGATGAGTAGTTGCCAGTGCCGTATCTCTTAGAGAATGGTCCAGACAGATAGCCTGCTGGTCATGGAATATGCTGTTATGATTTGTGGACTAGAACCTCATGGGCAGTTATCACATTCTGCTTCTCTTGTATAGGTTTGTGGTACTTCTTGAGTCTGTTCCTATATACCATAGTAGGCAGTATAGTCCCTGAGATTTTCCTAAGCCAGAAGATGATTCCCTTGATATCTTGCACATAGAAGGATCCTTCCCATTTGGGCTCCAGTTTTCGTGACCATGAGGCTTCTACCATATTTCAATACAGTAGAACCTTTTCTCCAATTCGGATGGGTTCTAGGGTCTTGTGATTCTTTTCCACATTCTTTCTTGTCAGTGCTTGTGACTTGGTGATGTAATCTTCAGCCTTCTTCCTGATTTGGTATAGTCTCTGGATTTCTGCATCAATCTATCTCTAAGTTAGGTTTAGATTGGTGGCTGAGGTTCCATCAGAATCTTCTTCTCTGAAGAGCTGCTCTCTTGGGGTAAAATGTGTACTCTGTGACAATATGTCTCATAGGACAGAGAGGGCAGTTGGGAGATAGTTATCCCAATTCTCATTATCTCTGAGATCTTCACTAGGATGTTCTTGAGGGTCTTATTGGTTCTTTCTGTCTGTCCATTTCCTTGAGGGTGGTATGCAGTGGTCTTGATGTGCTGGATCTTGTATTTCTGATATATTATCTCATGGAATCTATTGTCAAATTCTGTTCCATGGTCTTTTGTGATTTGCTTTGGTGTCTTATAGCAGCAGATGATTTCTCGGTGTAGGAAGTCAGCTATAGAGAGGGCATTGGCTTCTTGTAATGCTCCTGCCTCTATCCATTTAGTGAAGAGGTCTACAATAACTATAATATAGCAGTTTTCTGATAGTATTACTGGTAGTGGTCCAATTATCCATTGTGATGTGGTGGAAGGGGATAGGCTCAATTCTTGATGACCTGGGTGCCTGGTCTTGCTGATCTTGTTTCTGTTTTTGGCACTTGTCACACCCTTTGACAAATTGGCACAGGTCTTCTTCCATCTTGGGCCACCACATAGTTCTTCTTGCCTTGTTGTATGTGTTGGTTCCTCCTAAGTGTCCTTGCTCATATACTTCCTTCATTACTTGATACTTCTTGTGTTCAGGTATTACTAGCTTTTCTCCTTTTCTGAGTATATTATTGTCTAATTCAAACTGTTTCCAAGTCCAGTTGATGATGGTGATTGTCCAGGGTTTGAGGTGGTTGGGTATCTTCTGCTGCCCAAGGTAGCTGATTAATCCATAGTATAGCTCCTTATTCATGTTGAATGGTCTTGATGGGGGTGTTTTGGAGTGTCCTTGATAGTGCATCAGCATTGATATTAGTCTTTCCTGAGTAGTGCTTGACAGTACAGTTATACTCTTGTAGCCTATAGATCCATCTAGCATATATTCCTTTGGGGTTCAGAGTGTGGAATAGCCAGGCAAGAGCAGAATGGTCTGTTTGAATGGTGAAGTGTTTCTCAACTAGATAGTAGTGGAACTTGTCTACTGCCCAGACTACTGCTAAGCATTTAAGCTTGTATAACTCGTAGTTTTGTTCTGCTCTACAGGTACCTTGGCTTGCATAGGAGATGACATATTCATATCCATCTTTCTTCTGAGTTAGGACTGCTCCAAGTCCTATGACACTCACATCTGTCTGCAGGATGAATTCTAGATTCCAATCTGGTCTTCTGAGGATAGATGCTTGGGTCAACCTGGTCTTGAGTTCATTGAAGGTTTCTTGGTACTCCTTGGTCCATTCGAATTTGGTCTCCTTCTTCAGTAGCTTGTAGATAGATACTGCAATGTTGGAGTATCCTTTGATGAATCTTCTGTAGTAGCTGGCCAGTCCAAGGAAGACGTGGACTTCTGTGGTTGTTTTGGGTCTCAGGTAGGCTGCAACAGCCTCAATCTTTATGGAGTCTGTGTGGATTCCGGTCTGGTTGATGAGGTGTCCTAGGTAGGCAATTTCTTGAGCTGCAAACTTGTATTTCTTGGGCTTGATGTAGAGGCCATGCTCCTTGAGTCTCCTGAGGGCTAGCTGTATGTAATTGACATGTTCCTGTGCAGTATTGCTGAAGATGATCACATCATCAATATAGACAAAGAGCCATTTTCCAATCTCATTGCTGAAGACTCTGTTCATCATTCACTGGAAACTTGCTGGGGCATTACACATTCCAAATGGCATTCGCAGATAGATATAGGTGGTGTCAGGTATGATGAAGGCTGATTTCTCACTGGCATCTTGAGTGAGACCAATCTGATGGAAGCCAGAGAACAGATCCAAGGTGGTGTAGTATTTGGCTTTGCTTCCAAGGGTGGTAAGAATTTCTTGAATATTTGGCAAGGGCGGCCTATCCTTCTTGGTGATGGCATTGAGCTTCCTGTAGTCAATGTAGAGTCTTGGTGCAAACTCTCCAGGCTTGTTTCCTTTCTTTGAGACTAGGACAATGAGTGAGGCCCAGGGGCTGATAGCTTGCTTGATGATTCTGGCTTCTTCTATTTCCTTGAGTTCTGCTTGCAGCCACTCTCTGTAGGCAAGTGGTATGGGTCTGGCTTTCTGGTAGATAGGCTTAGTATTACTGGTGTCAACTTTGTGGTAGTACTTGGGTTCTTGATTGTGGATATCCCTAAAGTCTATAGCAAGTACTCCTTCATTCTGGTGCAGGAGCTTGAGAAGTTGTTCCTCTAGGGGAAAGTTTTCTCCAATGGTATATGTGTGCTTGTTCTGGTCCTTGTCTTTCTTGTGCTCAAGTTCAGTAATCTTGGTAGTGGCATAGACTCCTCTTCCAGTAGATCTAAAGCCTTGTTCTCCTCTCTTAGTCTTGATGAGTTTGATGGCTTCAATGATCTTGAGGTTCTTGATTTCATGGATCAGCATCTGGCCAATCCTGTCATGCTTCTTGACTTCAAAGGGGGTGGTGTGGTTGTGATTTCTGACTATGAGAAAGATCTCACCAGTGTAATCAGGGTCGATTACTCCTCCTTCAACTGAGATTTTGCTTTTGGTCAGACTGCTCCTGGTCTTGATAATTCTGGCATGGTTTTCTGATAACTTGACTCCAATTCCAGTGCCAAGTAGGGTGGTGGTCTGTGGTTTGGGGTAGCATCTTGAATGCTGGCAAGGTCCATTTCTATGGCTCCTTCAGTCTTGTATTCTGGGATCTTAGCTTCAGGGTGAAACCTCTTGACTTTGAGGGTGATGTCTGATTCTTGTTCTTCCTCATCGTCACTGTCAGCTTGAAGCTCTGGGGGCTGGTCATCTTCTTCAGCTTTCCTTTTTGCTTCGGCGGCTTCTTGCTCTTGTTTCTGTTGGCAGATTTTCCTGACTTCACTGATATAGGACTAGCAGTCATTCAGGTGTTCAGAGCAGTACATTCTAGTACCATGGGGGCATCTTCCTTGAGGGGCATAGCCATCAATGATCTTGTTGTACCACTGCTCATCTGTGAGCTTGGGTGTCTTGCTCTTGTTCTTGTTCACTGAGTGTATGAAGACCTCTGTGTCTTCTTCATCTCCTTCCTCTATGTCTGATAGGACTCCTTTATGGACATTGATAGAGACTCATATCTTTCTTCCTCTGTAGTTGATCTGCATCTTCTGGGCATTGAGGTCAATGATGGCCTTGGCCTTGTGAAGCCATTGGTTACCAATGAGGATGTCATAGTTGGTGGTGCTTATAACAATCACATCTACTAGGATAGTAGCTCCTCCTAGGGGACTTCTTGGATTTTGCCAAGGGGGGTAGCTCATGTACCATATGCCGTAACATAGACCATCTTGGTGGACTCTTCAATATCCCAACCTAGGTGGTCAATTGCCTTCTTACTCATGAGGCATCCTCCAGCACCAGTATCAATGATGGCATCAAAGATACAGTCTTTGATCTGGCAGAAGGTATAGGCTGATGTCTTGCACTGGTCTTCGGATTCTTCATCTGAGTTCTCAGATTCTTCCTATACATTGTGAGCTTCTACAATCTTGTACTCTTGATTCTTGGAGTAGTTGCAAGTCCTACTCTCAACTGCTGTCTGAAGGCAGGGACTTCAGCTAGTTGTCCAAAAGTGGTATTGATCTTCTGTTCCTTAAGGTCCTTGTAGATATTATACTGGTGGATCTTGGTCTTGTGCAGCTTCTGTTCCTTCTTCCTTTTGGTTTCTCCTGAGACTGGAGTAGTGTCTTCAATAATTTGGCAGATAGCTTCATCTAACTCCATGTCTTGATCAATCTTCTTAGGTTGGGTCTTGTTTTGAATAGTGACAGCTGGGGTCTTTTTTGGTCTTCCAACTAGCTTACTGTTGCTCTTCTTATCATAGGGCTTAGACCGGGTTCTGGTACCTTTAGTAGCAGGGTAGAATTCGAGCTCCTCATAGTATTCTTCATCATCAGGTTCACCAATCTCTCAATGACTACTACATTAGTTTGTTCTCTGGTTCTGCTAGCATTGCTTGGTTGGGCTTTGCATCTTGTTTCGGTCATGCAACTCTTTGCATAGTGGCCTTCTTCTCCACATCTGAAGCATGTGATATTATTGTATTCTTCTGTAGCAGCTGCAAATCTCTGTACTGGTCTCCTGTTGGTGCTTCAGACTTCTCTAACAACATCACCAAGGTGTGTAGTCATCTCGGCAAACTGCTTGACAAGCTCTTCCACTGGGTCAGCTTTGGCTGTCTTAGGGGTAGGTGTGGTTGGTTGTCTGTTCACAACTGTAGCTAGTAAGATATTAGTTGGTTTTGATGGCTTGATCTTGATGCCAGCTTTTTTCTCTATTGAGTGTTCAGCAGGGTGTCTGACAGTCCAATATCTCTGTGCAAAGACCACTTTCTGATCAAGGGTCAGTGCAGCTGGAGTAGACCAGATTGCTAGGGCAATTTCAGGGTGAACTTCTTTGAGGAAGGTTGAATACACTATTTGTTCCTTAAGGCAGTCATCATAGCCAGCCAAGACAATCTGGTGGCAGATTCAGGTATAGAATGAGTTGGGATCTTCACTAAGTCTCTGGCAGATAGTATTGAGTTGATCCTTGAGAGCTTGCTTGATCTCTTCAGTATAATATGTTGTTCTGAGGAAGACCTTCATATTGGTAAGTTTGGCTGTACCAGCATCAGCAATGGTGGCTGTATTGAACTTGTCTCTGGCAGGTCCTCTGAGGCTGACTGATAGAAGGGCCAATTGAGCATCTACACCAAGGGCTCATATGGTGGCGAATTGTTCAAAGTCTTCAATGAAGGTCAGGATTGACTCTTCAGTAGTATATCTATAGAATGTGGGGGGACACATTTCTATCTTATCTTGAATTCTTGCAGGGGTGACTCTTGTATTCAGAGTAGTTGTTGTTGGGGTTGTTTGTTTTTTAGCTTGAAAGTGAGAGATTCATCTTGAATCACCAACCAATGGGCACCAAGTTGTCATGTAGTAGTTGCTAAGTCCTTCAAATATACCAGATTCTCTTCAAGGTATATCTCTTAGACTAACTCAAGTTTGTTATAAGCAAGTTCTTATTGGAGTACCTTCCCAAGGTCTTATAGTCCTCAAACTTCTTATCTTTAAACTGTCTTGTTATCTCTTAGATTGCTTGCAAGGAAGTGTGTGTATTACACTAAGAGGAACTGACTGACTTTATTTCAGAGGAAATAAGAGGAGTATTTATACAAAATATAATTCAATGGTTGCTAAGATAAAAAGCTAAATATAAATTCCAATAACTAAAACTACTAAGTTCCAGAGCTGGCATTGATGGTTGTACAGGTTCAGGATGCTGGCATTATCCAGTATTACATAAGAATACTGGTGCTGGCATTATCCAGTATAACAAAGAACTTAGAGCAGAAAGTTCAGGATTATAGGGGCTTCATCATCATCATCACTGAAGGAGATGAGATCTGCGAATTCATTATGCAGGTCACACGTTTTGCATACCTCGATGTTGCATGAGATGATGTCATCACTGATGACATCATCACATTTGGCTATGGTGGGAAAATTGGGAATAAGGTCTGGAGCTCTCTAGTCTATGAGGTTCTCTTCCACAAAATAAGGAACAAATGTGGAGTCTTGGGGAGATCTAACTTGGATGCTTGGGCCTTGGAATACTGAGATCAATCCTTGCAGGAATTAGTCTGGGTTGTCCTGGAGAATGGGGTGCCAGAAGTCTTCTACTTCTTCACTATTGAGAGTAATAGTGGATTAGGCTTCTGTAGCCACCCTGGCTTCTAGTGTATTGATACGGCAGGATGACTGGTCTCTGAAGTCTGAGACTCTAATATACTCCAAGTTGGGGATTGACCATAGTACATACCTGAAGATCTGATAGATCTTCTTAGCTATCCTCATTTCACATATGTCCATGGGAGTAGTACTTATAGCTCTTGGGTACTGGCCTGTGGGAACTCCTGGCAGAGAAGGTTTCTTATTTCATACTCCTGCCACATTTGGAGGCATTTGGTAGCAATGGTGATCCTTGTTTCCATTTCATAGTGGTAGAGAATGAAGTGATAAGGGTCTGCAGTGCCCAGATAGACACTAGGAGTTCTTCTTGAGCAGGTCCCCATAGCTCTTCTGATGTCTTGGAACATCCTTTCTTCAGCCAAGGTGCCTTGGTGATTCCTTGACCTTGAGGTTTGGCAGGCAGCAGACATTTCATTTGTGGTAAGTCTTTGAGCTATTTTGGGATTAGTAGTTCTTGTTGGTTGCTGCTACTGCGATTCCTTGATCCTTCTTTTATATTCTTCAGGATGCTTGTACTGTGGTCACAATGACTCACAGTTGGTCATCATTGCTCATCTCATATGTCATATAATCTTCTTGTGCTCTGATCTGGTGGCTTGTAAGGAAAGGCTGTCTTCTGTACTGATGTCATCAGTCTGGGGTCACCATTACAATAGTAAGGTTCAGTATATAAGTCTGATAATATATATAGCAGTTTTTTGCACCAAAGGCCATATTTTCTATTGAAGATTGGCAGCTAAATTTTAGAAAAATATTGAGTTATTTGTGATATTATCTGTTATAATGGTCAAAATCTATGTTTAAAATTTTCCATTTGCAAATTTATATAAAAATAAATAACCATTAAAATCTGTTTTGTTTTAAGACTTCTTTCAAAATACCAACCAGATAGTAAACCCCTCCTTTTTTACCTTAGTTGTAATTCCAAGCTTCTGAATACAACTAATGAAAGTATTTATAATATTTTCTCCTAAATGAGGACCAGTGAGTTTGATGAAGTGGGGGGTAAGAGATTTAAATTATCAATTGAGGTCAATCTAATGATCAGTAATATCTAGAAATGAAATTATATTGGGAAATATCTATGTATTAATTATAAATGAAATTCTGCCTACTGAATTCTATTTATTAAATAAGAGATTAAATTGATAAGCTCTTTATATATATATATAATGTAACATGCTGGCTCAATGGAGGCAAATTACAAGGTTGGGGGTTGATATAGTTTGGCTTGAGCCCCAAGTTACTTTGTCAAAAAGTAACAAAATATTCTAAGATTCCTGAGGTCCTTGGTGTTTAGTGGTATAATAGTCAAGATCTGGATACTGTGTGAGTGGTTGCCTTTTTGGGACAGGTTCTTGGGTGGAGTGGCAATTTGTGTATATGAATGGGTTTTCTTCTTGGGTCAACTGGCAATGGTAGAATTCATGTATAGCATGATGATCTTATGTGTGATGGTCTGTCAATTTTAGTAGTTATCCTTATATGATTTCTGTGTGATGATCTTATGTAGAGCAAGTGGATTCCTCATTTGGGTTGACTGGGAATGCCACAATTTGTACAGCATGATGATCTTTCAAAAGTATGCAATTTCTGGTAGATGACTTGATTTGGCTCACTGGGAATGGAGGATGGTGTAGATTCTCCTTGCTGGGGAATTGTACTGGCAGTGGATTCCTCTTGGCTTATTGGGAATAATGAATAACTCAGACAGAGTAAATCAGGCTCTTTTGGGAATACAGATGACTAGAAAATAGCAGATGATATAGATTCTCCTAAATTAGCAGGCTTCTGGGAAATAACTCAGATGGTGCAGATTCTTCCTGAATCGACTTCAACTGGGAATACTACTTAGATTCTTAGCAAGTTATATCAAAGACTGGTTTCATTTATGCAGGGTTACATCATAGACTGGCTCCACTGCGAAGTTGCATCAGAAAGACTGGCTTGTGGCAAGAATGGTGGCAAAAACTTGGGTTCTTCAGGCTTATCTGGCAAGCATACCAATAGCACAGCTTATTCCTTAAGCGGCAGGTTCTTCAAAAGACAGCAAAGTTCTCCTTGAACTTAGGTGGCAAAATCAGCTTTGTATCGGAAAGTGGACCAGAGTGGAAAGGGGACCAATGCTCAATCTTTAGAGACTTCTTTGGTGTTTATATTTCGGACTGAGGTTTATTCACACTTGTCTCTGGGGTAATTTATACAAGTTGGTTGCTATCTGGTTACTATGTAACTAACTATAGATCTGCTACTTATAGCAGGTGTACAGAGTCTGTATGGTATACAGTACCTGTACAGTGTACAGAGTCTGTACAGTATACAGAGTCTGTATAGGTAAACAGACCCTTTCTGGTATGTCTGGCTATTTATATAGTTTTCTGTAGCAATGGTTGCTAGTTACTATACTGTGTGTTCACGTCATCTTAACTAATTGTTTGTATCACCTGATTAAGATATAATTCGGGTGATATATTTTTGGTTTGTCACATCAGCCCCCACTAAAGGGTAGTCTGTCTCAGACTATTCTTCAGTCATAATCCCAATAAGCATAGGCTGCTTCTGTATCTATATCTGTTCCATCATCTTTATTATCTGTGCTGGAGTCACTCCATTCTATGGACTCTTCTTCTTTCTCAGAGAATAGGATTTTGACAGAGTTGATGATGCTCAGATAGATAATAGAGTTCATTCCTTGAATGTAATTCAGGGAGAATTGTGTCTGTGTCAGGGCTGTGACATTTTGTTTGTAAATGGTATATAGTCTGTCTGTGGTAGTAGTATCTCTTCTGGTCAGACCTATGGTATTTCTGATGTAGGTCTGTTCTGGGGCTGGGAGGTTCTGCAATTGTTCACTGATTGCATAATAGGCCTGCAGTTGGTGGACTTGTAGTAGGCATCTGGCCAGGGTGAGATTTTCTTGATGAGCTTGGATCCTTTGAAGGGGGCTTCCATTGGCTTGGCCGAATTGGGGTAGAGGGACTGGTAGGGCTTGGAAGGAGCTGAGGACTAACATTTGAAGGCACTGATCAATCCTTTAGCTCATGGTATAGAGGGGAGATATAGTTTGAGGTGATTGATGTATACTGGTATTCTCAGAGTTTGTCCATCCATGCTTCTTAAATAGATGCTGGTTCCTCTAGTATTGTGTACAAGATAAGGTCCTTCTCATTTAGGTTCCAGTTTGGCAGCAAAATTCATTTCAATCATGCTTCTCCAAACTAGTACTTGATCTCTAATCTTGATCTCCTGATTCTTCTGTTTTTGGTTATAGTACTTCTTTTGTCTTTCTTGGGCTTTGATAATCTGTCCTCAGGCTTGATTACATAACTGTTCTGCCTTCTTGAGGAGGTCTCTAAGATTCTCATGGTCATCAGTTCTGGTTCTCTTGGCAAACATCATTTCGAATGGCTTTTGTTTGGTGGAGGCGGCAGAGGTGTTCTGAATTTCCCATAGGATCTCAGGTAAGCAGAGGTTCCAATTAGTAGGATTGACTTGGGCAAGTCCTTTCTTGATGGTCTGGTTTATTCTCTCTGTCATACCATTGGTCTGAGGGTGGTATGATGTGGTCTTTTTGAGGTGGATCTTATGAATTTGGGCATAATTTATAATTATATTATTGATGAATTCTGTGCCTCAGTCAGGGATGAGTTCTTCTGGGGGTCCATATCTGAGTGTGAGTCTATGGAGGAGGCCTACAATGGTTAAGGCATCTGCAATTTCCATTGGGAAAGCCTCAGGCCACTTGGTCAGATGTTCCACAAATACAAGGATATATTTGTTTCTTCTTGATATAACTGATAGAGGTCCAATTACATCTACTCCCCATCTTTGAAAGATGTGAGTGGGTGGGGAAATCAGTTGCAGAGGGCCTTGATAGTTCTTCTTTTCTTGGTACTTCTGGCAGATGTCACATTTCTGAATTATGTCTTGGACTTGGATTCTGAGGTGGGGCCAATGTTGATATTGTTTTCGAATCTTGTTTTCTATGCTTGTCTGTCCTTGGTGGGCTTTCTGATGTTCTTGTCAGATGAGATCTTCTTGTTTCTTGATAGTCTGAGGAGATTCCTTTAGGGTGTAGTTTCTTGGGACACCCTTCTTCTGGTTCATTGGAGCTGGCAAGAAAGTATATCAACATTGTTGTGAGCTTTCCCTGCTTTATGGATGATGGTGATTTTGTAATCCTGAAGAATAAGGATCCAGTGGGCTAGGATTCTGGTAGGTTCCTTGTAGTTGAATAACTATTTGAGGGCTGTATGGTCTGTGATCAGAGTGAACCTTTTTCTGAATAGGTAATGTTTGAACAGGGTGACCACCTATATGACTGCAAGACATTCCAGTTTGGTGCTACCATAGTTCATCTGCTGCTGATTGGTAGCTCTGCTTGCATAAGCTATTATGTGGCACTGTTGGTCAGGTCCTTCTTGGGTTAAAACTGCTCCTAGGCCATCTTTGGAAGCATCTGTATACAAGATAAATGGCTTCTGTAGATTGGGGCATATAAGGATTGACACTGTAGTCATGTAGTTTTTAAGTTCCTTGAAGGCTTTTTCTTATGATTCTGTCTATTTGAATGGTACTTCTTTCTTGAGAAGGATCTGGATTAGAGTGGCGATTTGAGCAAAGTTCTTGATAAACCTTCTGTAGTAGAATACTAGCATCAGGAATGATAGTGTCTTCTTCAGGGTTTTGGGTACTGGCCAATTGTTGATCTTCTTGGTTTTCTTTGGGTCTGCATAGGTTCCTTCTTTTGAAACTATGAATCTAAGAAATTCAAGTTTCTGTTTTCCAAAGTAGCATTTCTTTGCATTCAATCTCAAGTGGTTTTTGCAGGTGAGCTTGAAGAATTCCTCCAGGTGGTGTAGGTATTCTTCGAAGTTTGTTGAATAGATGTTGAAATCATCTATATATACAATCAGGCAGTGATGGATTAGAGGGGCATAGACCAAATTCATCATTCTCTGGAAAGTGGGGGGTGCATTGCAAAGTCCAAAGGGTATTCAGAGATATTCAAATAGTTTTCCTAGAGCAAGGAAGGCTGTCTTTTGAATGTCCTTGGGGTCTATGGGAATCTCATGGAATCCTGCAAAGAGGTCCATACTGCTGAAGTATCTGGCATCTTGTAACTGATCCAAGAGGTCATTGATTCTGGGCAAAGGATAGGCATCCTTTTTGGTGACTGAATTGAGTTTCCTATAATCCATGCAGAGTCTCCATCCTCCTTTCTTTGGTACAATAAGTATAGGGCTGGCCCAAGGGCTGGTAGAGGGTCGGATGACTCTATTGTCTAAGAGTTCTTGAATGTGCTCCTTTTCGAATGTTTTTAAGTGATGGGGTATTCTATAGGGTTTCTGCTGGATGGGTGTTGCATTTCCTGTATTTATGCTGTGGTGGTATAATGGATTGTATGGCAGGTTGTCATAATCAGTGGTGAAGATATCTTGATATTTGTTGAGAAGTTCTACTAGTTGTTGCTGTTGTTGGGGTGTCAATTCTTCTCCAATATTGGTGGAAGGCTTCACTGTCTCCTGGATCACAGAGGGGCCTTTCCTTTCTTCTGGGATCTGTTGCCATTTCCTGATAGGTTTAGTTCATAAACTTCCCTATGAGTTTGGTTGAGAAAAGGCACCAAATGTCCTATGATGGTTCCTTTTGGCAAGATAATGATCTCCCAACTTTGGTTGGTTGCTCAGGAGTGTACTGGGTTCATCTTGTCAGGGAATGTGTGTCCCTCTATGTCCAGGTATGGGATATCTTCCTTGGGCTCAAAGAAAAGGTTTCTGAGGTCGGGAGGTGCAAAGATTTCGAATGTGGTTTGTTCTCCAGGTTCCAGAATGAGGTTCTTGTGCAGTCTGACTGGTTGGCAGTACATTTGCTAGGGAGCATTCCTCTTGAGATAGTTGACTTGAAGGAGATGTACTTCCTTCCTATCTGAACTTCCAAATCCCTTAGCTTGTCTTGTTCCTTCAGTTAGTTCAGAGACTTCCTGTAACTGTGGGGTCTTGACCTTCATGAAGACTGCTTGGGCAATCTTCTGTCCTCTAATGATTTGGTGCCATTCTATACTGCTGTTATATAGGATAACCTTGATTTCGCCTGTATATCCAAGGTCAATGGTTCCTCCTTCTACAGTTATCCCTTGTCTGGCAAGTCTGGACCTTGAGGTTAGTTGAATTAAGCTCCTTGGGGTGGCTGCATGGCTAATCCAGTTCTGACCATGAAGGTTTTTCCAGGCTTTATAGATTTGTCCTCCAGGCTGTGAAGATCATATCCTACATCCTCTGGGTGGGCTTTGGTCGGGGGTTTGGCCTTGGGATGCAGCAGGACATACTGGGCAATATCCTTGCTGAGTTCAGGCTTTCCTAAGGCTGAAGCTCCACTAGTGGAAAGCCTCCAAGCTCTAAGGTTGAGGTGTGGCCATCTGGCTCCAGTAGAGGGGTCTTGGAGATAGTTGATTCCTCTTCTTCCTGTAGGGTCTAGGGCTTCCATAAAGTTGGCAGCATCTTCTGCCCATCCTTGGTGGGTTGCATGTCTGATGAGAGCTAGGATGTCTTCTCTCAAATCATAGATCTTGAGGATTCTTCTTTCTGGCTTCTTGGTCTGGCTTTTTCAAATCTGGCTTTTTCAGATCTGACTTTGATTATCTCTTTTCTTCAAAGTGTGCACTGCAACATCATGACTGAGGTGAATCTTCTGATGTCTGCAGTCTCAGCAGTCAGGGTGTCTCCTATGGTTGCAATATCCCATTGCCCGAAAATAATATTCCTGGCTATTTATCTCTTGTTATCTTGGGAATCGGTACCCATTTTGATCATAGGTTGGGGGAAGGGTGGACAAGGGATATATTTCTGTTTGGGTGAAGAAGCCTTGTCCCCTGAATCGACTTTGTAACCTTGTAGTAACTTCTTGAAAGGTGGTGGACTGTGCAAGAGTAGTTGGGGGTTCTGGTCTCTGGGGTCTCTGTCTTTCTTATTGGTCCAACAGATGACACTGATAGCAGTAGTCTCAGGGAGAGTGGAAGACCATTTGGTGTGGACATCTTCCTAGCTAGAAAGCTTTCTCTTGGTGAGTTTCTTTCTTGGGAATAATGGTGATTGTACTGGGTCCTTCTTCTGTATTCCAAGGGTCATCATCTTCAGGTGGTGTCCAGTGAGAGTCATCCCAGAGAATGAGTTCAGGGACCTCTTCTTCATCTGGTGCTTCTTGTTCAGGAACTTCTTGGTCAGAAGTTTCTTCTTTCTCAGATGATTCTTGAGCCCAAATTGCTTGTACTTCTGCAGCTTCAGTTGTGGGTGTTTCTGGAACATGTCTGCATTTCTTTTTCTTTCTTCTGCATTCGGCTGTGCCAGGCGATTTCCTTATTCCCATAATCTTGGAGAAATGCTCAGGACACCTGTGTCTCTTAAGGCAGGTAGGGCATCCTTTGGCTTCTCCTGCAATGGCTCCAATGGTGATGGGGATGGTGTTTTTGGCCCACACATTGTCTTCTGGTCTGTCATCCACCAGGTTGATTTGGGGATTGAGTCTGGGATCATTTCTATCTTCGGATTCTTCCTCTTCTTCTGTGGTAGATTCTTTACTGCTGGCATACTCTTCCTGAATAGTGATCTTCTTCTTCTTCTTTGATTACTCATAGCTGGTCACCTTAACTCTATACTTCTTGCCTTGGTAATCAAACTTGAGTACTTGTTGGCCGATATCAACAACTGTATTCATTTCCTTCATCCAGTTGGTACCAAGAATTATTTCATAGGTGACAGCTTCAGTGATAACAGCTTTCGGGATAGAGAACTGAATGTGTCCAAGAGAGATGGTGATATTTCATACTTCTCCAAGGGGTTGAGTTCGGGCTCCATCTGCTACTATGATGCTGAGGTTGGATGGTCCATCAATGGACCATTGAAGGGTATCCAAGAATCATTTGGCGATGACACAGATAGCTACTCCTATATCTATGAGGATTTTCGCTTTTTGTCCTCCAATATCTCTATGTAAGTAGGTGCTGACATGTCTTTCAGCTGCTTGGACAGGGATGGAAGCTGGTTCTTGCTGTGGGATTGGAACTTGGCCAGTGCTAGACCTGGTGGTTCTCAGCAATTTGTTTCAGACTCTAGCTGGTGTTAGTTGCAAGAACTGCAGGAGAGGGACTTCCATCTTGGCTTCTTGAATCTTCTGCCAGGCTTCATTGTAAATATCTCTAGGCATGGTCTTCAGAGTGTACTTCTTCTTAGGCCTTGGAGCAGCAGGTTCCTGTTCTTCTTGTTCCATTTCTTCATCTTCTGGTGGTAACTCATTTGTCTTGGAGACAAAAGGTGAGGGAGTTCAGAGAGGTGTTTCTACTTGTTCCTCCTCATGTTTTTCATCCTCTTCTTGGATAATTCTTCTGCTAATGTTCCTGGATGGTCTTCCTATGGGTCTCTTTCTTTTCTCTACTGGATAGACTGTTTTCCAGATTGTAACTCTAGTGGGGTACAAGTCTAGGTCACTGTAGTCTTTACTGTCGCTTGTTTCTTCAAAATCTTCAACAAGATGGGCTTCAGTCTTCTTGTACTGAGTGTCATTCCTTCAGTTTGGTGGTTCTGAGTCCCTTCAGTCACTTCTTTTGTTGTCACATTCAGTGGCATAGTGTCTGAATTGTCTACTGTAGAAGCATTGAACTTGGGCTCTGTCTCAGACAGAGTACCTTCTTTCTTCTTGCTGGTAATTTCTGTTATCTCTTGGAGGATAACCTTGGCTCCTCTGTGGTAGGTATCCTCTGTTGTCTTGGTAGCTCTGATTTTTGCATGTAGTGAGTTTTTCAATCTGTCCGACCAATCAGTCCAACTTGGAGCTGAGGTCTTGGATTTCACTTCTATCCTTCTTTCCTTCCTTGGCTGGCCTTCTTTCTTCGGATCTTTCTTGTCCTTGAAGGAGTCCTTGTAGGGCTTTGACCAGGATGTCTTCTTTTTCTTCTTTTCTGTCATAGTCACTCCAGGTGATTCCTTGTCTGACATCAAAGAATCCTTGGACTGTATCTACTTGCTCTTCAGACCTTCTGATGCCTAGGGTGTAAACATGCTGGACAATGTTTGGGGGAATTCCATTTATAAAGGTCATTGGACTGATGATGTCCTGATTGGTGGCATTGAACCCAGCAGCATACATTCTCTTTTGGATTCTTGTGAAGAAGGCTCTGGGTGATTCTCCAAGATTCATCTTCATCCCCATAATGGATTCTTGGGCCTTGTGGTGGGTTTCATTTCCCATATACTTTTCGATGAGCCAGTGAACCATGGCCTCATATTCTAGCTTATCAGACATTGCTGCTCATATCTGTCTTGCTAGTTCTGAATCTTGATTGTTTGCTGTTTGATGGAAAATTCCTCTTGCTGGTTCTCTGAGCTGAGCTTTGTAGATGGCAATTTTTCTTTCATCTGAGAGATTTCTCAAGGCTGCAATTCCTTCAATTTCATCAAGGAATTCTCTGGGGTCTTCCTCTGGGTATCCTGCAAAGGTTGGCAGTGAGGTGGCCATTTCATTATCACTTTCTTCTGGTTCTGGTTCAAGTTCAGATTCTGATTCTGATTTACTTTCTGAACTATCACTAGAGATGGGGGTGCTTGGGTCTTCTGAGGATAGTGTTCTGGATCTTGGACAAAGTAGAATAAACCTAGGTATTCTTGTGGGAGCTATTTCTGATTCTGCTAGGGGTTGTGGTAGGGGTTCTATTGGTGAGATTGGTGAGACTGATGTGGGGTGTCTGGCTGTAAAGTGTTGGGCCCATGTGATAAGATCCTCTAGTTCTTGTGCAAGTTCTCCAAAATCTCCAGCAGGGCTACCTGTATTGTCTGATTGATCTGGTTGGGGATTTTGAGCTGTACTGTCTTCTGGTTCTGGTTGGGATCATTCTGATGCTGGGTAATTGGCAAGTCTTGTAGTAATTACTCCTCTTCCTGTCCAAATGCTAGTAATGACTGGTTCTCCTGTAGTGGCAGAGATTGGTGTTATATCAAATATATCCAGTTTGACTATGGGTTCTTATGAGCTGAAAAGTCACCTCGATTTAAAATCTTCTTAGTTGAGCCCCCAAATGTAACATGCCAGCTCAATGGAGGCAAATTATAAGATTGGGGGTTGATGTAGTATGGCTTGAGCCCTCAGTTACTTTGTCAAAAAGCAATAAAATATTCTAAGATTCCTGAGGTCCTTGGTGTTTAGTGGTATAATAGTCAAGATCTGGATACTGTGCAAGTGGTTTCCTTTTTGGGACAGGTTCTTGGATGGAGTGATGATTTGTGTGTGTGAATGGGTTTCCTTCTTGGGTTAACTGGGAATGGTAGAATTCATATATAGTGTGATGATCTTATACATGATGATCTGGCAATTTTAGCTATTATCCTTATGCAATTTCTGCATGATAATCTTATGTAGTGCAAGTAGATTCCTTATTCAGGTCAACTGGGAATGCCACAATTTGTGCAGCACAACGATCTTCCAAAAGTATGTGATTTCTGGTAGATGACTCAATTTGGCTCACTGGGAATGGAGGATGGCATGGATTCTCCTTGCTGGGGAATTGTACTGATGGTGGGTTCCTCTTGACTTACTGAGAATAATGAATAACTCAGACAGAGCAATTCGGGCTCTTCTGGGAATATAGATGACTAGAAAATGGCAGATGATACAGATTCTCCTGAATCAGTAGGCTTCTGGGAAATAACTCAGATGGCATGGATTCTTTCTGAATCAGCTTCAACTGGGAATACTACTCAGATTCTTGGCAAGTTACATCAAAGACTGGCTTCATTTGCATGGGGTTACGTCATAGACTGGCTCTACTGCAAAGTTGCATCAGAAAGACTGGCTTGTGGTAAGAATGGTGGTGAAAACTTGGGTTCTTCAGGCTTATCTGGCATGTGTACCAATAGCACAGCTTATTCCCTAAGCAGCAGATTCTTCAAAAGGCAGCAAAGTTCTCCTTGAACTTAGGTGGCAAAATTAGCTTTGTATCGGAAAGTAGACTGGAGTGGAAAGGGGACCAATGCTTAATCTTTAAAGTCTTCTTTAGTGTTTATATTTCGGACTGAGGTTTATTCACTCTTTTTTCTGGGGTTATTTATATAAGTTGATTGCTCTCTGGTTACTATGAGGCTAACTATAGATCTGCTACTTATGGCAGGTGTATAGAGTCTATATAGATAAACAGATCCTTTCTGGTATATCTGGCTATTTATACAGTTTTCTGCAGCAATGGTTGCTGGTTACTATGCTGTGTGTTCACATGATCTTGCTTAATTGTTTTCATTGTCTGATTAAGATATAATTCAGGTGGCACATTTTTGGTTTGTCATAATAATTAAGCTTACAATAGTTATAATATTACTCTTATTTATTTATTTTATCTAAATTGTTTAGTAAAGCTTATCATTCTCCTTTCTATAGGCCCTCAGGACATCTTTATAAATAGTATAAACACTTGGTAGATATATATAAATCATGCTTGAGGAGACCAAAGATATCATACTACTAGTCACTCTTAATAGTTGTAAATAGTTGGTATATATATATAATCTAGCAAATGAGTTAATTTTAAAATTAAACTGAGGAATATGACTAAATATTTTTAATTAA
Organism: Jimgerdemannia flammicorona; assembly: GCA_003990745.1. Classification (NCBI taxonomy): domain Eukaryota; kingdom Fungi; phylum Mucoromycota; class Endogonomycetes; order Endogonales; family Endogonaceae; genus Jimgerdemannia; species Jimgerdemannia flammicorona. Next base: position 5,019 of record RBNI01000372.1, on the reverse strand, counting down.
TAGTATCATTAATACAAAATTGGTTGGACAATCAGATAAATATACCTACTATAGCTTGGATATTGATTTTATTTATTTCTGTATTCTTTTTGATTTTGTTAAAGTATTTGTCTTTTATATATTGATATATGTTTAAAGTTAACCCATTAAGCATTTTGAACTTCTAGCTATATAGTATATGGAAGTTGGTAGAATCAACATCATATGTATATCAAACAAAAGTATCAGTTATATCATAAATATATCTTCTTTTTTTAATTTTTTATCTGCAATAATTGCAAATAATATCATCTCTGATCTTAGTACAATATTGCTAGATTTTGAAGTAAGGATTGTATAGAAAGTGTAGAACTATTGAAGATATTTGACTTGAAGTATCATTGGTACTATGAACTGTTGAAGACTGATCTATTGACATGTGTGTTTGTATATTTGTATATATGTTTTTATATGTATATATATATTTATATGTATATATGTTTATATATATATATATTTGTATATATGTATATTTATATATATGCATATATATTTATATAGATACATCTAATATAAGAGTTATGTAGAGAATTCAGATTAGAGGATTTGGATTGATAAATTTGGATTGAATAATTTGAATTGAATAATTCAGATTGAGTGATTTTGATTGAGTAATTTGGATTGAATAATTTAGATTAAGTAGTTCAGATTGAGTGATTCAGATTGAGTGGTTTAGATTAAGTGATTCAGATTGAGTAGTTTAGATGAAGTAATTTGGATGAAGTAGTTCAGATAGAGTAATTCAGATAGAGTAATTCAGATGGAGTAATTCAGATTAATTCAAGTTAATTTGAATTGTTTTGAATTTGAGATTCAGATCAAACTATCATATAAAAAATTGAATCTGGATTTGATTCAAATTAACTTATTCAGAGTACTAAGAAGAACTACAAGAATTATTATATTAGCTCAAAAATAGTAAATTGAATAAATTAAATAAAGTTTTTATCAGAATTATTAAAAAATGAAAAATAGATAATAAAACTATCTTTATATCTTTTACTAAAACTGGTAAAAAATAAAATGAGTTACAAAAAAAACTTTTGAGTAATGAGATTAATGAGAAATCTAAATCTTTACAAAATACTTATAATGAACTTAAAAAGAATAACATTAGAAAAACTCTGAGAAGAGCTTGAAAAACAAAAGATACAAAATACAAAGATGTAATAAAAGTTATATTTAGCCAATAAACTCTTATCAAAAAGATTAAATAAGATAAAAAAAATTGAAATAAAAATAAAAACTGAATTTCAGCAATTAATTAAAAGAGAAAAACACTAAAAACAAGAGTTATAGTTGCTAGCAGAGAAATTAAAGTTAAATAATTATAGTGAAAAGACTAGATTATATAATTCTAGAGTTAGAAAAATAAAATCAAAAAGCAACTTTTGACTTTTGTTTTGGTTTTAGGAATAGAAATAATAAACTATCTATCAAATAAATATTAGAAATAAAATTACTAATAAATTGATTACTAATATCTCTATTTGTAAAGAGTATAAAGAAAATTTTCTAAATAATTAAATATCAATATGAAAGATTATAAACTTAATTAAATCTTAATTTTTATACTAGTAAATATATTTGTAATTATGTTAGATATAATGAAGATATTGATACTATCTTTATCTCACTAAATCTGTTTTTTATAAATAATAAATAAATTCTTTATAAGAAGAATTGGCCATAACTAGTGCTCTTAAATAAATTGAATCAATTCAAATTAAATCAAATTGAAAGTCATTTGAATTATATCAAATTGGAGATTTTTTAATTTGAATTAAGTTCAAATTGAATTGAATTCAAATCAAATTGAGGGTCTGATTCAAACTCTATTTTTCAAAATATAATAACTTGATGAAAATATATCCAAATTAAATGATCTTTAGCTTATTAGATTTCTCTTATATAGAGAAATCTAACAAGCTAAATATTATTAAATTTGGATATATTTTTGTCAAGTTATTACATTTCAAAAGATAGAGTTTGAATTGAATCTCAAATTGAATTAACCTTTAATTCAATTGAATTAAATTAAATTTGGATCAAATTTAATTTGATTTGATTTGTTTGGAGTACTAGCTATATAGAAGTAGAAATTGATACTTATTTAGATATCTTAAAAGTCTCAAAAGACTGATATAAAATACAAAAGTAAGAATTGTTAGACAAGATTAAAGATTCAGAAACAGAAGTAAAAAGGTTAAAAAAAATAACTTCCAAAAAACTAGTAAGAGAAATTAATAAATTAAAAGCTCAATTAGAGTAATAAAATAGTCAATTTACAACTTAAATCAAGGTTAAAAAAGTGATCTTGATTGAAAGTAAAGAAGTAATATTTTTATTTATTAATAGTATAGATTGATCTTAGATAAGTAATATCTTTAAATTCATTTTTAACAAATAGGTAAATATTGTAATAAATATATTTCTGGTATTTCAATTCTATAAGAGGAAGTACTAGTATCAGAAATAACAAGATCTTGATTTTTTCTATAACTTTTGAAGCTTTTGATTTACTACTTTTTAATTATTTGAATTCTTAAAATAGACTATTTGTAACTTCTTAAATTTTGAATAGAGCTAGTAAAATAAAAATATTGAAACTTCTATATATATATTAAATAGCTTCTTGAAGTAGATTTTCAAACTACTTATAATATTAAAGTATTGGCAACTATCTCTACTATTAAATACTAAGTTTTATTTAGTCTATAATCTATACAATCTACAGATGTTTTATGAAAAAGTCTTTTGATTAGGCCAAAATTACTATTATACTTAAATTTAGTCTGATCTAGAACTATGAAGTTCTATTTAATACTTTTATAATAATAAGTAATTACTAAATACATTTAAAATTAAAAAGTGGTATTATTTTTATTTTGTCTACCCACATTGTTATAAGTGACTTTCAAATGTTTTTTACCTTTGTTTAATTGCTTAATTCTATCAAAGATCAGACTAAGTATACTATTTAGACCCTTTTCAAGAAGTTCATTCTCATCTAGTATATAATTAATTTACTCACATACTACTTTATCTTAGATATCAAATAAGTATACTTTACAAGTACTAAGATAATACACCTTACTAATCTATTAATCTGAATGAAGTATATGGACATTCTGAGCTCAGTTATAACTATAATGGACAACTGCATCAATGTTATAATTTTGAGTCTTAGTATTTGTCAGTAAATAATGATTGATAAGTTTTCTTTATTCTTCTATCAACTTGATATTTTTATTATAATAGTTTCATTCTAACTTGGCTTTGACAAAATGCTCTTTATATCTCTTTAATAAATCTTGGGTCTCTTCCTCTTTATGAGCTTTGAATTGTAAGTCATTCTATAAGTATTGATAAGTGTTGAGGGTTAATTTTATAAAGATGGATTTTCCAGCAATATTACCTGATGTGTTTTCGAGATTGATATTAATACTATGAAGATGCTATAGGAAAAAAAAAAAAAAAAATTCATTTACCATATATATATTTTTATATTCAGTTTCCCTGGTTTTGTAAAATTTCTTCTATGTAGTGTATTAAAAATATAAAGGAATATCCCTATATACAATCTTTTACTCTTTTAATATTTTCATTTTTTTCTTTGGTTCTTGGGAAGTTTATGGTAATTCTCACTTCTTAGAATTTAATTCCTGCTGACTTTGTCCAGAAATAACTTCTTGGTAAGTGACATTTATGCTTTGACATATAATTGTTGAAATTTCGTAGATAATTCTCTTATTGACTCTAGCCCTATTCTTGATCCCCCATCCATAGACTTGAGCTGCGCCATCAAAAAGATGTCTTGTTCTGACTTGGAAAGAGTTTGAAAAGCCTCGCGCATCTCGGCAAATGCTTCCTTGGGAACCTTAGCTGAGCAGCCGCAATCGCACCCCATTTCCTATAGGAATACCCATTGTATGTATACCTGTGCAATATTTTACTCTTTTTTGATTCTGGCAATCTCTTGGTAAAAGTAATTTTTATCTCAAACAGATTAATGCCTAGATTTATCAAGCCGCTATTTTTCGCAAATACATCAAGGAACGTATGAATATCAAAAGGCGATGTACAAATTTGAAAATGAGTAACCTAAGAAATGAATGCACTAGAACACTGCAAAAATCGCTAAGGCAACCCCGCATCTTCGCAAGTTAACCACTAATATCAGTATCCCAATGCACTCCCGTTTCGGTTTCTGCTTTCCCCATTTCTTTCAATAACCAAAGAATATGCTCAAGCACCGTCTTTACATCATTCGAGTAATCCGAAAACCAATCAACAGAGACGGGCTTTGACAACCGGAATGTGATCTTGTCATCGTTAATGCAATGGAGAAAATACCATTTCTCCGCATCAGTGATGATCCCGTATGCATGCCTAAGTATAACAGGGTCTTCCACCACTTCATCACGTATGCGTTTGCGCGAAACAGTCTATTCCCAATAGTAAGTTAGTAAGTTAGCATGGTTCAAAGAAGAATTCACATACACTCGTTACACATACCAAGCATGCTTCAAGCTGGAGTGCATTCTGCGCAATCCCCTTCTTAATATCTTCATTTTTGATCTCAGTAACGCCCAACGTATATGTTGTATGACGAGACTCGAGGCCGAGATCTACAGGTCCGTAGCCATGTTTTCCACGAAGTTGTTTTTGCGGCCTGACAACAACATCTTTGTCGAAACTACAAACCGCCGCGACAATGAAGCGATTGACATATAGGGAGCGGGTAGCCTCGAACACGGTCGTGCGCCTTAGCACCTATTACTCACTCCAATGATCAGTCAAAATCATATAAGAAACACAGGATTCATCTTAGAGATACAGGATTTATCATGGTTACATACCTTCAAATCTTCGATCAGATGCTTTAGGTCATGTTCATTTTCATCTATCGTCATTGAATCTGCAAAGTATGGTCCTAAGCATCGAATTCGAATCATAACGTTTGGTAGAACTGAAACA